>OY720156.1:2613668-2911168 GCA_963082725.1 Pedicia rivosa | reverse complement strand
CATAAAAAAATATTGAAATATTAACGAATTTAATAATTTAAATAAAATGAAATAAAAAAAAAAAAGGAATGAAAGAAAATGAAGTAAAAAAAACAGGAATGAAAGAAAATGAAATGAAAGAAAATGAAATTAAAAAAAAAGGAATGAAAGAAAATGAAATAAAAAAAACAGGAATGAAAGAAAATGAAGTAAAAAAAACAGGAATGAAAGAAAATGAAATGAAAGAAAATGAAATTAAAAAAAAAGGAATGAAAGAAAATGAAATAAAAAAAAACAGGAATGAAAGAAAATGAAATAAAAAAAAAGGAATGAAAGAAAATGAAATAAAAAAAACAGGAATGAAAGAAAATGAAGTAAAAAAAAAGGAATGAAAGAAAATGAAATAAAAAAAACAGGAATGAAAGAAAATGAAGTAAAAAAAACAGGAATGAAAGAAAATGAAATGAAAGAAAATGAAATAAAAAAAAAAGGAATGAAAGAAAATGAAGTAAAAAAAACAGGAATGAAAGAAAATGAAATGAAAGAAAATGAAATAAAAAAAACAGGAATGAAAGAAAATGAAGTAAAATAAACAGGAATGAAAGAAAATGAAATGAAAGAAAATGAAATTAAAAAAAAAGGAATGAAAGAAAATGAAGTAAAAAAAACAGGAATGAAAGAAAATGAAATAAAAACAAAACAGGAATGAAAGAAAATTAAATATCGCAAAAAAATACAAGAAAATAAATTATTAAATGAAATAAGAATTAGTACAGTTACCGTAGATCTTTACTTACCTACATCTCAATATATCTCAAATACTTACTATTGGTGGTTACAACGGTACTCTCAACTCAACCAATTATGTTAGAATTTTTAATTTCAGTTGAGTTCAAAATTTATTGACTTCAATATAAATTCTAACATACAAAAAATTATTAATTGAAATTAATTTATTGACAAATATTTGATAGGAAATTTAAAAAAAATTAACAATAAATATTTTAAGATAAATTTTGTCTTACGTTGTAATGTAAATAAAAAATTTTGTTGATGATTTTCATTGAAAAAAGACAAATCAGCTGATGTATCCTGATATAATCGGCTGTAATTTGGTCAGTTCACACAAGTCAAACACATAGAATGAAAAAGCAGCGCTGAAAAACAAAACGAAACAAAATTAAAATAATTTCTCATTATTTTATTATTAAACGACATCAAAATGTTTTTTTTTTCTTATGAAGAAATCTTAGAATTTAAAAGATATCGACTTTGAAAAAAAAAAAATTTAAACAAATACAAATAAAAAATCATATAGGCAACAAAAACTGTACTCTCATAAATATGTGACCCAACAACAATTTATCATAAATTTGCAATAGTCACCACCTAAATACAAAATAGTACAATAAATACGTCATAGAATTTTATAACCATCCCAATTAGAACATTAAAATTATTTTAAAGAGATTCTTAAAAAAGTCAATAAAACAATCACTTGATACAAGCCAAGTACAAAGAGAGAAGAAGAAGAAATTATTTTATAAATTTTTTACCTTTTTTAGATTTGTTATAAAAATATATTTTATTTGATTTGAGGAAGAAAAAGAAAAAAAAAATGTTAAAAACAAAAAAGGAAAAGTTAAAAGATTTGTGTAAAATATTTATTTATTAATTGTGTTGTGCTTATTATTTTTTGACCTTGTGTTGTGTGCCATGCCATTTGTCCATTAAACTAAATAGTAATTTAATTTTAATCCTTAAGATCGTAATAAGTGTCAATATTTGTATATTAGATAAGACTCTGGGATAGAAACACAAATTAATAGCATAAATTATTTTTGTGCTTGTACACATTAATATTCTTCAATTCACTTCAACTTGACTACATGACTACATGACTTTATTCACTTTATGTGTTTATTATGAAATTTTAAATTTAATTTTTATACTTTTTAATGAAATATACAAATGAAGTGCACACACACACATATACGCACACATTCAAACGATTATTAATGAAAAATTGTACATAAAATGATTGAGTTTATAATTTAAATAAATTTGCATTAAACGCAAATTCACGAATTTATTTACGGGAAAATATGCCTTATATGCACGTAGTAAGATCTATTATAGCAAAGCAAATAATAATTCTCTTTCTCTGTCTTTTTCTTTTTCTTTTTCTTTTTCTTTTTCTTTTTCTTTTTCTTTTTCTTTTTCTTTTTCTTTTTCTTTTTCTTTTTCTTTTTCTTTTTCTTTTTCTTTTTCTTTTTCTTTTTCTTTTTCTTTTTCTTTTTCTTTTTCTTTTTCTTTTTCTTTTTCTTTTTCTTTTTCTTTTTCTTTTTCTTTTTCTTTTTCTTTTTCTTTTTCTTTTTCTTTTTCTTTTTCTTTTTCTTTTTCTTTTTCTTTTTCTTTTTCTTTTTCTTTTTCTTTTTCTTTTTCTTTTTCTTTTTCTTTTTCTTTTTCTTTGTCTTTTCTAATTTTTTGATTTCATTTCAACAGGTCCACAAATGTTGGACCTCTGTCAGACCTCCCTCAGATCAATGGTATTCATTGATTTCAATCATAAATCATTCAGTTAATTATTCATTTTTTCTTTGGTGACATTCAATCATTGTAACAACAATTACAGTGTACTAATTGTTAGAATCCAATTTTAAAATTTATCTTTTAAAAATTTGAACGAATTATTGTGTCTTTGGCTTTGTCTAAACTTTACAATTTTTTCCTTTTCAAAATGTTACATTTGTGTCAGTGATTTTTGGTTTGAATTTTTTTTATAGATTGAAATTAAGGTAAGTGAAATTTTTTCTTAAATAGATTTCTGAAAGTTGTGCGCACTCAAAGAGAACGTAGCTTTTCCTTATTTGCATGATTCTAATAAGAAAAAATAGCACAGTGGTTAAGTTGTTGTTCTACTACAAGAATTCTGTGGGTTCGATTCCTGCGAGAACAAATTTTTTTATTTATATATAAATAAATATACTTCGAATATCAACTTTTCCAGTTTTGAAGGCAAAAATTTGTCCAAAAAAGTTGGCTTCAGTATTTAATTTTTCAATAATTTCAAAGATCGTATAATAAATGCTACAAGTTCTAATTGGATCTCATGTAAGAGGATAGCGTAGTAAGTTAGATGGTGGCTTAATACGCTTGGATCTCGGGTTCAATTCCTTCCATCACTTTACTTTTTTATTACAGATTTTAATAGAAAAATTTTAGATATAGGAATGTAGAATTCCAAGCAGTAAAATAAGTGACAAAACAATTTAAATTTTTCTGAAATCAAATAAATTCGTATCATAGGAAGGATTTCATCGCATTGATTTACATTCAAGTCGTGGTGCGGTTGGTTTATCATGGACTTCTGTTGAGATGGCTTGGGTTCAAACACATGATTCTAATGTAATTTTTTTTAACTGAAATCTCTACTCAAAATTGAATAAAAATAAACCCAGAACCAGACGAATCTCATATGGTCTTTTGGTGTAGTTGGTTCGTGGTGGACTGTGGCTAAGAGATTCAGATGTTCAAATCTATGAATCTTTAGGAAAGTTTTTTTCAAAAAAATTTAATTTTTATAAGCCTCCTCAAAGTTATGTTCGCCTGTTACAACTAATAATTTTTTTTCTCACTCGATTCTTACATAAAATAAAAGAAAGAGACAGTTATATATATATCCGTCTCTTTCTAATTTCGAAAATTCACCAAAGAAATTGAAAATTTTTCAGATCTTTGTAACAGGCGAACATAATTATGAAGAGGTAAATTAAAAATTTTTTCGCTGAAAAAAAAACATCCAACAGAAGATTTGAACCCAAGAACTTCTTGACCAAAGTCCAATCACATACCAACTTCGCCACAAGACTATATGAGATTTTCATGTTTGTGAATTTATTTTTGATCAATTTTGAGCGAGATTTTTGTTAAAAAAATTTTACTAGAAAAGTAGTTTTGAACCCCAGACCTTACTACCCAAAGTCCAGCACAAACCAACTACACCAGGACTTCTTATACTGATGATTGGGTTGTGGATTTATTTTTAATCCATTTTTAGTTAGATTTATGTTGAAAAAATATTTGATTTCCATCAAAATCTGCTTCATATAAATATGAAGAAGAATTTCTTTCATTGTGTTGTAGAATTTTAATTAAAAAAATTTTAAAATTCTAATAAGAATTGAACTCGAGACTTTCAATTCGAAGTCTATAACACAAACCACTGAGCTATTCCAGATATAATAAAATGACGATTTGGGAACAATTTATACAAACAGATACATCAATTAATATTTCCAGTTCTCAAGTGAAGTGATTTAATGCAAGAATAATTTAAACGAATTATTGATGTCATAAAAAAATATTGAAATATTAACGAATTTAATAATTTAAAGAAAATGAAATAAAAAAAAAAAAGAAATGAAAGAAAATGAAGTAAAAAAAAAGGAATGCAAGAAAATGAAACAAAAAAAAAAGAAAGAAAGAAAATTAAATAAAAAAAAGGAATGAAAGAAAATGAAGTAAAAAAAAAAACAGGAATGAAAGAAAATGAAATGAAAAAAAAAGGAATGAAAGAAAATGAAATAAAAAAAAAAAGGAATGAAAGAAAATGAAATAGGAGATTCATCTGAAATCGAGTTTTTTTTTACATCGAGAAGAAGAAGAAGAAGAAGAAGAAGAAGAAGAAGAAGAAGAAGAAGAAGAAGACGAAGAAGAAGAAGAAGAAGAAGAAGAAGAAGAAGAAGAAGAAGAAAAAGAAGAAGAAGAAGAAAAAATGGTAATTTCATTCGAAAAGAGCTGATAGAAATATGGTGGCAGGTGGGGTGGGAAATAGTTCACTATACATTCACTGAATTCCACAAAACATACGAAAAATTAATAAAAGTTAGGTTCATATTAAATTAACTAGTTTTTTTATGTGATACTCAAACACTCGAATCCCCCCACCACCCCTCCACTTTCCATTACCCCAACCTAAATACAGAGAAAAAAAAAACAAAGAAACCAGAAACCAGAAATATTCCCACCTTTGTGCACAATTTACATACATACAAAATCGTTACTCATATTATTGTTGTTGTTCTTGTTGTTGTTCTTGTTGTTGTTCTTGTTGTTGTTCTTGTTGTTGTTGTTGTTCGTATGTTAACTTTTAAATATTTAATTTTTTTCTTGTATTAAAACTTGTCCATATAGACTTTCATTTTAACCAGATCGTATTTTTATTACCTATTCGGTTGTTGAACCGTTCAGTTTATAAAGTGGACATACCAAAACTTGATTAGTTCGTTTATTTTTTTGATTTTTTTGATTTTTCTACCTTTACAATTAAAATTCAATTTTTTGAAAATAAACAAAAAAAAAATTTACAACAAGAAGTGTTTTGGTGTTGTTGGTGAATTTGTGTGTGTGTGTTCTTTTTTCTCTCTCTGTTCTTCTTCTTCTTTAGTGAGTTTTAAAAAGGAAAAATAACAAAAAAATTCTTCCCGTTTTTAAATAAAATAAAAAGAAACACAAAAAAAACAAAAAAAAGGTTAGTCGTTTTTTTTTCTCTCTATTTTTCTTTTTTTCCATTTTTCTATTTTTCCATTTTTCTATTTAATGGTATGATTTTATTATTTTCCTATTTTATTCCCATTTCACTCTAATTTTTCGTTTCCTTTTTTTCTTTATTATTATTATTTTTTTTTTTTTGGTCTATAAATGTAAATTTGTTTTCTTTTTCTTTTGTCGATTACAAGAAAAAGAAAAAAAAAAAAAAACAAACATAAAAATTAAAAATTTACAATGAACACAAAAATTCACTTTTAATAATTTAACGACAATTAATATAAATTTATAGTATGGAAATTTTACAAAAATAAGTTAAGGATCTTTTATTTCTGACTGAAGGTTGAATTCACATACATACACACACACACACAGACACACTTACATACAGATATATTTATACACCAGATACATTCGTACACAGACACCATTCGTACACAGATCCAGCCACATGTAATCGAATGTAAATTATAAAAGAAAAAAAAAATTAACAAATAAAATTTATCAAGTTTGTTAAAAGTCAATCAAAAAAAAGTCAAACACAAAAGAATTTCGTTTTACTTACGATTTCTGAATAGAAATCAAAAAAAAAAAAAGAATTCTGAATATTGTTGATAAAATATTTAATTATTGCAGAAATTGGAGTTGGACACCAAAAAAGAAAAAAAAAGAAAAGAAGAAGAAAAAAAAAGAACCGTTTTCACTAGATAGGAATTAATTAAATCTGTTTTTAAATCTCCTTATGTCTCTCTCTCTCTAAACATTCTGTGTGTATGCGTGTGTGTGTGTGCGTATGTGTGTGTGTGTGTGTGTGACTGAATTAAAATTAAAAATTTAGAATTGTTTAATTTTGTGCTTTAATTATCAGACAATATAAATGGACTGAATATTATTTTTGAAAATTTGAACATATTTTTGTGTTTCTGGTTTCTTGAAATTGTGTAGGAGGGTGGTAATGGGAACGGAACACAAAATTATATCTTTTAATCACAAAATAAAAATAAAAAATACAATCAATCAATTAATGACAAAAAAAAAAAAATTAATAATTCAAATCAACAACTGAATTTTTATACAAATAAATTTTGGTCTGTTTCGTCTGTTTTTATACCCAGCAAGTTTCACGAAATACATTAACAGTCTGCTAAAGCAAAAGTTTTATCGACAATTATATAAAATTATTCACAAACTGTATTCGTTCTTTTACACTGTCTTGTGATCAGTCAGTTTTTTTTTTTTTGTTGATTTTGAAAAATGATTTTTCTTTAATAAAGTTTTTACAGTTGAATTGATTGAATTTGAATTCAAGAAATTCAATCAAAAAGATTTCATTTTTATTAAAATTTAAAATTAATTTTGATATTTAAATAAATTTAACAGAAAATATTGAATTGTACTCAATGTCGTGTATCATTTGAACTTGAACATTCTGTTTATAACTAAAAAAAAAAAATTGAAATTTGTACCATTTGAGACATTCAGAGGAAAATTTGACTGTCAAAAAATTTTCACCCATCGATTGATCACAATTCTGTTAATGATCTTTGTTTAAAAAAAAAAAACAATTAAATAAATTTCGAATTATCGACAATTTTTGATGTCATCAAAAAAATAAAAATGTATCCACTTGTGATAGGGAATATCCTCTTAATGCGTAATGAACAACAACAGTTGAATTTTTAATTAGAAAATGTCGTATGTGGGGCGGCGGGTTTCTCATCATTTTGTTGTATTTTTTTTTTTAAAGTTTTTGTGACATTTAATAAACAGAATTAGAAATTGTTAAGATGGAATACAAAAATATACAATAAATGATTTTATTTGAATTGGGGAATTTGGGCAATTGGGGATTTTTTTTGTATTTTAAGTTAAAAATTTTTATGGAATTTTTCTAATTAATTTTTAAGTTAATTTTTACTGTATGGAGATTTTATTATTATTTTTTAATTATCTTGTCCACTTTGTCACAATTAATGTTGGGATATTTCTTAAAGATAAAATAATTTAATGTGTGCGTGTGTGTGTGTACGTGGAAAAATTATTAAAATTAAATTTAGTATTTGACTGAATATCAGAAGATAAATTTTTATTTATGTTGATTTATTTATGCGTTCGATTTATTTATTTACAATGAAATTAATTGTGTGAAAGTCATTTTTAAAATAGACATAATTATTTTATACACACACACACACACACACACACGCGCGTTTGTGCCTTTTTTTTTTTTCAAGTAATTTCGTTTTTAATACAAAACAACAACAACAACAACAACAACGGTATTATTAAATAAAAGTTATTATTGTTGTTGTTGTTGTTAATTGTATAGTTGTTGTTATTTTTTTCTTTATTTCATAATCATAAGAAATAATATGTAGAGGGTGTGATTATAATTCAAATAATGTTACATCATTTTCCGTTTTCTTCTTCGTCTTCTTCTTCTTCATTTTTATAAAAGAAAACAACAAACATTATTCAATAAAAAAAAAAGAAAATAAAAGTGAGAAATTTTCAAAAAAAAAAAATGATAAAAAAAAAAAGTGGAAAAGAAGAAGAAAAAAGAAATAAACAAATCTGGCGCCATGAAATATGTAAATTGTGCCTTTTATTTTATGTCATATTTTCTGTATAATCTTTTTAATAAAAAATTGTTAATTAAAAAAAAAATTGAAATAATAAAAAAATGAAAAAATGGCAAACATTAGAAAATTATCCAATCGAATTTGGTTGTTTTGTTTTTTTTGGTGGAGGTACAAATTTTTTCTCATCGATTATCATAATTCAAAATAAATTCGTTTTTTTTTTTTTTTACCTTTTTTTACGCAAATAAAAAATTGAAATTGAATTAAATAAGTGAGAGAAAAAATTATGCAATTTTCTTTCAAACAAATAAAAAAAGAAGAAATTCATAAAAATAAAAAAATAAATAAGATTTTAAAAAAATTTCAAATTAAAATTCATTCATTCCTTCAAGATCATTGTCAAAATCTTTAAATATTTCCGTGATTATAATTAATCAAAACACACACACAGCACACGCACACGCACACACACACATTTCTTTTCTTTTCTTACCAAACCAAATTAGCAACAAAAAAAAAAATTTCAAACAAAAGTTAAATCAATAAATTTCCACGTCAAAATATTTACGTAAAAAAAAGAAGAAAAAAGAAAAAATGTTTTCATTAAAATTTGCATTAATTCATTAACTAAGAAAACATAAGACAAGATTATTGTATAAGAATTTCATTTGAGTTATGATAAAAATTTCTTCTTCTTCTTCTTTTTTTTTTGTTTGTTTGTTTTTTTTTTTTTTTTATTGAAACACAAAAATTGATTGAATTTCTTTTTTCATTTTTCTGTTTTCTTTCAACTAAAAAATGAGAAAAAACAAAAATCGGTAAACAGGAAAAAAAAAAAAAGACTAGAAGCAAAAATAAAGAAGTCAAAAAGAGACAAGAGGAGACGGACGGACAAAAAGACTAATTTCTGCTAATAAATCAGTTTTAATGAAATCAAATAAAAAGTGAAAAAGAAAAATATGAAACAAAACGTTTGCAATTAATGGAAATGACAAAGAATGCGAGGTTACGTCGTGGTAGAAAAAGAAAACAAGAAAAAAAATATATAGGTTAGAAATGTAATCATTGCAAAAGAAAACGACAACAACAACAACAACAACAACAACAACTTTGATTTCCAATTTCCATTTAAATATGTACAGGAAATAATTTCACCTGAGATTTTAACATATTTTTTTTTTTTTTCAAATCTTCACGCATAATCTACAATTTTATTTATTTTTTTAATTAATTAATTTAATAATTAGAAATTTATGTCATATTTTTAAATTTATAGAAATTAATTAATCAAAAATAAACAGTAGATAAACAATGAAAATAAAATCAAATAAATTAAAAGTAGTTTGATGAAAAGTTTTCGAAAAATAATACAAATGATTCAATTTATTTTTTTTTATTTTTTTGCAGATTTTTTTTTAGTTGTAACCGTGCGTACCGAGTAAATATTTGATAAAGGAATAATGAAACAATTAATGTTAATTATATCGTTTATTTATTTAATTAAATATTCATATTGTATATCACCATTTCAATTAAGAAAACAAATAATACAACAGAAACCACAATTAGTTGGTGAACAACGTAATGTACTTGATATTATTTATCAATGGAAAATATTAGATTTTCAATATTTAACATTTGAGGATAGAGAGAATGCTATTAATATGGGGTAAGATCTTTTTTTTTAATTTATTATTTAATTGTATTTATTGTAATGGGTCGATCCATCAATCTGTCAATATTTATACACAAAAATTCGTTAATAGTGAAGAGTTGAGAACTAAAGAAAGTAACAAACAACAACAATACTAAATAAAAATAAAATCAAGATGATCTTTAAATAAAAATAAATTGTGGTCTAATTTTGGAACGTTCACACCTTCACATTAACAAGTAAAGGTAAATTGTGGATAGGCCGTATACTCAAAGGTGTTGTAATTGATTAAATAAAATAAAATTAAATAAAATATGAATAAATGAATAGTTGATTGAGTGAAAGAGATAATTAATAATTCAATTTAAATTATATTTGTTTGTAATTTAATTTTAAACAATTATGTTGTTGTTGTTATATTTTAATTTTTAAACAAAATAATAATTTTTTTCTTTACAGAAATTATATACCACAAAATAATTTACCACTTGGTATTGATGTATTAGGTAATCGTTTATTTATAACAATGCCACGTTGGAAACAGGGTGTACCAGCTAGTTTAGCATGGTTACCATTACCAACAAATGATAAAAGTTTACCAATGAATCCATATCCAAATTGGGATGCACATTCATCAACACAAGAACCAGATTGTAATAAATTAATGTCTGTTTATCGTATATTTATTGATGAATGTCAACGTTTATGGATAATTGATGCTGGTATTGTAAATGCAACAATATTACCAAATCAATTATGTCCACCAAAAATTGTTGTATACGATTTAAATACAGATGAAAAATTATTTCATTATAATATTCCACAAGAACAAATAAAAGAGGATTCATTATTTACAAATATAATTGTTGATATAAGAGATGGTATTTGTAATGATGCATATGCATATATAACGGATGTATGGCGTTATGCAATTGTTGTATTTAGTTTAAGTGCTGGACGTAGTTGGAGAACAACAAATCATTTATATCAGCCAACACCAACTGCATGCAATTATAATTTACATGGAATTAATTTTCAATGGACTGATGGTGTATTTGGTGTAACATTATCACCAATTGATGAATTTGCTGATCGTACATTATTCTTTCATCCAATGTCAAGTTACACAGTAATTACAATAATTTTTGTGTTTTTTTTTATAAAATATTTATAAGTTCAATTTTTATTTAATAGGAATTTACTGTACCAGCATCTGTATTAAGAAATGAAACAATTTGGTTAAATGGTGGTGAGCCATTAGCATTTACACCAATTGGTTCACGTGGACCACGTGGACAATCATCAACATGTGGTATAGACCGTAATTCAGTTATGTTTTATAATTTAGTACAACAAGATGCTGTTGGCTGTTGGGATTTACGTAAACCATATACAAAAGAAAATCTTGGTATTGTACAACAAAATACAACAACAATGATATTTCCAAATGATATAAAAGTTGATCAAGATTTAGAACAAAATATTTGGATATTAACAAATCGTTTGCCAGTTTACTTATATTCGCAATTAAATTTTAATGATATTAATTTTAGAATTCTTAAAGGTAATGTTAATGAAATAGTTAAAGGAACACCATGTGATCCAACTGTTCCACCATATCCACCAAATTTCATTAATCATTGCTAATCAAAAATCAAAAATTATACAGAACTTAGACTAGAACTAATAATTGAATATTCAAAATGAAATATTAACAATATTGATCTTACTTACTTATTGTAAGGATAACACAAATAAATTTATCAAATGTTCTGTAGATGAACCAATAAATAATGAAACAAGAACAACATAATCTTCCAATAAATTTTCTGCTTCTCATTTTACCAGAATTCAATTAAAAAAATATATAAAATGTTAAATTGAAAATAATCTTAAATTATTTTTAAAAATTAGAAAAGACACAATCATATATTTCATTTTGAATTTCATCAGAACATTTATACTAAATAGTAAAGTTTTTATTTTATTGTCATTTTTAATAAATATTTGAAAAATAGTACTTACTTGATTTTTATTTTGATTTATATACAAATACTCTGCCCATCCATAGTGATGTCCTGTCTGGTGATGCTTTCCATTACATACTTTATATTTATAAAAATTACATCATTGTTTTTATAAATATTTGAAAAAAAAACACAATCACATTCCAAACACTAGTTGATTCTTATTTTCAACAAAAATTCATTTAAGTTAAATTACTACATTTTTAATCACGATTTTAGATTTTACAGAATTTTGTGAATAAACAACACAATAAACAATAAATAACAAATTTGCGTATAATTGTTTTGTTATCTTGTATATTCTTCATTAATTTCATCACTTTAGCATATTTAATAATTATTACAACTCTAAATAATTTTTTATGTGGTTTGACGTTTAAAATTTGACAGATCTAGTTTTATATTTTTACAACAGATGGCAGTCATTCTTCATACACCATTTACGCTTACTGTTTTCAGCATTGAAAAAAACTGTAGATGTAAAATATAAATTAATTTTATTTAATAAATTTTAAAAAAAATTCTTAAATAAATTAAAAAATAATTTGGGATATTCTATGAGATTTGATTGTAGTTTTTATTTGTTGTTGATTTGTAACTAAATTTAAGTTATTTTTAAAATACAATTGTTACTCCAACATGTACAATGAACTCGTTGTTTTATTTACGCTGAATTGGATTGTCAAAAGTCGAAAATATGTAATGGCCACGTTCACCAATCAGAATCTTCATTATTGTGATAACTTTTAGTGTGCATGAGTCAGAATTTCTATTTTTTCCGGAATAATAAATAGGTGAAAATTAATTTTATTTTGTATAGAGAGTTAAGCAGTCGTCTTGCTTAAAGGTTTAATTTTATAAAATAATCATTTCCAACAAACCGTATAAAAGTGTTAAAATTACTTTCCAATTAATATTATTAATAATTGTTAATCTTTTCATTTTTATTCTATAATTTTCATTAAAATAAATCTCATAAAAAAGTGATAACTTTGATTTGAAAAAAAGAAAAAGAAGAAAATAATTGAAAATGAGTATCGTATGGACATTAATTGCGTCATTTTTATATGTTGAAATACTGGTTGTACTTTTATTAGTATTACCGGTAGCAAGTCCACCAAAATGGCAAAAATTCTTTAAATCAAGATTTTTAGCTGCACTTAGTAGGCAAGCACAAATCTATTTTTATTTATTAGTCGGTATATTGGTATTATTTTTGTTGGAAGCTATTCGTGAAATACGTAAATATTCACATATTGGTAAGTTGTTCTTTATTTGTATTGTGTTTTTTATAATAATAATTAAATTATTTAGACAAATGAAATTGTCTTAGAAGCACATTTTTCTAAATTTTATTCTGTTTTAAATTAAATTTTTTTAACTTGACAACTTAACCCTTTAAAGTTTTTGACCTTCAACTTAATTCCACCTTGAATAAATGAATTTACTTATAAAATTTTACATTAGTAGAATATTTTTATAATGCTAAGTAATTCTAATCTTAATCCATTTTTTTATCTAATTAATAAAAAAAATATATTTACTTTTTATAGAGCCACCAACAGAACATGTTAACATTAGTATGCAACATAGCATGCGTTTATTCCGTGCACAAAGAAATTTCTATATATCAGGATTTGCGATATTTTTAACATTAGTGATCAGACGTTTAGTAACATTGATATCAGCACAAGCTACTTTATTGGCACAATCAGAAGCTTCATTGCGTCAAGCACAGAGTGCAACAACTGCTGCACGTTCACTTCTATCACAACAGAAACATCAAGAAGATGGTTCAAATGATAAAGATGATGAGGTAATTATTATGTTCTTCTTTCATTTGAATGGATCCATTGAAATTTTTATCAAAATGAATTCTAATGTTTTCTTTTTTTTATTATGTTTCAGGCAAAACTATTAAAAGAAAAAATTGCTGAGCTTGAGGGTGAATTAGTAAGAGAAAAGAAAGATAAAGAGGCAATGAAATCACAATCAGAAAGTTTAAATCGTGAATATGATCGTCTTACTGAAGAATACAGTAAATTACAGAAAAAAATTGTTATCAGTTCTGGAAAGGATGATTAAATAAAATTGAATTATTAATTTTTTCATTTTTCTTATTTGTTTTTCCTTTTTTTGTACTTTAATTAATAATTAATATAACAATATTTAATGAATTTATAATATTTCTTTTCCTTTCTTATTTGTTTTGGTTTTTCTTGTGATTTTAATAATAAATGTTCAATTGTATTAGTTTTGAATAGAATTTATTCCTTTATTTAATTATATATTTTGTATTGATTTAATTTCTTATTAATTTTTATTATGAAAATAATAATATTTCCAATAAAAATCAACATAAAATTAACCCATCATTATTATTTTTTTTTTTAAATTTTGTTTATTCAATTTTTTGTTTGTCAGGAAATTACATAACTGATTATTGGGTGATTTAATTTTTTTTTTACAACAACAATATTCAAGATTGTGATTTCAAGTACCTACCTGTTTTTTTTTTTCTTAAAAAAATTATGAATGGATCCACCATATTTTTATAATAATTGATTTCGATGAATTATTAGGAAAAAAAAATAATTGAAACATCATCAGACACATGTTAATTCTTATTCTGAAATTGAAATAATATTATGGATAAATGAAAAATAAAAACAATTAAATAATAAGTGAAAAGACTTACTTTACTAACTACAGAGAGACAAAGAAAAACATAAGTATCTTTTTTGTTTGGAAATGTATTTAATGTTATTTAAAATTAACTAATTAAAAATAATGGTAAGTACGTAATATTTTTTTTTTTAATAATTTTGATTAATTTTAATAAGTTAAAATTTGTTTAGTTATGTTTCTTTTTTTTGTAAATTGTTTTCTTCTGTTTCAAATGTTTCTTCATTTTTTTTCTCGACTTCTATTCTTCTTATAAATAATTTTATTATTAATAAATTATTGTTATTTCATGAGTTCTGTACGTGCATAGTGATCAATACTATTATGAGTTAATATATTTAATAAAAATATTTTACGTCCTTCTATGCAACGTTTAGTACGATCAGTATCACTAAAAAAAATTTTTCCAAATATTGAGGCTAAAATAAGAAAATTATTATAAATAAAAATGAAAAATATTTAACAATAAAATTTACCAAGAATATCATCATTTAAACGATTTATTTGATAATTTTTTCTGAGTTCACGTAAAAATAAACAAATATATAAAAACACTGTACGTTTAACAGTTTGTATTGAACTCAATAAAGTAATGCAAAGTTCAATATTATTACAATTATCAATAAATTCCTTTTCTTTTAAATATAATAACGCTGCTGGTGTACCTTCAATTAGCATTAATAATGCTTCAGCAGTTGTATGTGGTGTACCAGCTATATTTTAAAAAAAATACAAGTAAATTTTTTTCTTTACAAATAATTGTAAACTTACGAAAATCATCTGTTGACCAATTATCTAGCCAATCTCTTATCTCATTTATAATTGGATTTTTAGAATATTTACGATCAATTGTAAATAAATGTGGTGTTGTTAAACCATTTTTGTATAAATAATCAACCAAAAAATATACTTCCCTTGGTGTTCTTAATTTTTTTGGTTTTTCTCTTAATGTTTTTGAATCTGTATATGATTGCTAAGAAAAAAATTAAAACATGTATTTCAATAATTCAAACAAAGTCAGAAAATGCAACATTAATTATTAAAAAATTAGTAAATAGCTAAAATATTTTATAACTTTTTATTTAAGAGAAATCAAATAAAAAGTAATACTTACTATGTCTAGTAATTCTTTAATATCAACGTCTGCAATTGGTCTATCAAGTGTTATTAATGTTTCCATTGAAAAACCAAAACAACTTGGTTTATATTCAGCTAATATTGATATAAAAGTATCACGTCCATTTTCGATATGTAACACCAAAATGTCTAATGGTATTTTTGAATTAGAACGTTTTTGCAATTTATTTAATTCAGCTGCTGATTTTGAATCAACAAATATTTCTAATTGTATTGTCATGGTTTGACCTTAAACAGTTACAAAAATTTAATAAAATTTATATAAAACTTACTGATAAACAATAATCAACCTGTATATAATCTTCCTTTTGTATGGCGTACTTTAATCCAATTCTCACATATTCTTTCTGGTTCATTACCACGCTTATCCTTAAATCGAAAATTAAAATCAACTGGTAAATGATGATTATTAGCAACAACTAATTCTCTTGTATATCTTTCATTGAAACGTATTATTTCAAAATTAATATCTGTTTCAAGTACAGTAATCTGTGGTTGATTATCATTCTCATATTTATCCATTGTTTTTAATAATTCTTCATTAACTTTTTTCATTTTATCGGCATCTATTGAAGGAATCTAAAAATTTTAAACACATATTACTTATTCATATTTAATTCATTTTAAAAGTGAAAAAACAAATGTATAAACAATTTGGTAAATAAAATAATAAACAAATAAATAATTCTTACATTAACCGTAAATATTGCATAAACTGGTTTATGATCACTTAATCTAATATCCATAACATTATTATATTCAATTAAATTAATATGTTCACCTTTCCATAAAACACGATCACACCAAGCGGGTGCACGTGCTTTTTCACTACTATCAAATTCATCTGTTCCAGGATTATATTTATATGTTGGTGAAAACATTATTTTACCTTCTGTAAAACCTTGAAATACAGCACCATGACGTTTTTGATTATATAATTGGTCATATTCAATTAATTTATCATAATCATTTCTTTCTATTAAATCTTTAATGTAATCAGTTTTAGCATCAATACGATAATTTAAATCGCCAAACCAAAATATATGATGATGATCTTCAATATATAAACGTTTAATTCCATTGATAAATTGCATACGTCTTATTATTTCATCATGATCTTCTTTCCGTTGTTCAACTTCATGTGTATGTGCTGCTAAATGTGAATTAACAAAACATATATATGTTTTGTTAATAACAAGGCTTATACCAACACCACCTTTATTGCCCATACGATTAAGTGCACCAGTACCAACAGATGTTGTTGAATATTGTATATCTGATTTACGTATACTTTTTTTCATCATTAATATAAGCATCATACCAACTAAACGTACTGTTGTTAATTCTTCATATTCATCATCTTGATCTAATGCTTCCTTTACTTTATTTCTATTACAATAAAATTATATAAACACAACCATAAAATTTCTTTTTTAAAAACATTTAAAAATTTAATACTGACATCCAATTAAGATCCGGTCGTGTCTCATTAAATGTTATTGCTTTTGGTGACATATCAAGCTCTTGAAATGCTATTGCATAAATGTCTGGTGATTCTTTACCAACACACAACCAATCATGTAATGAAACATCATATGGTAATTGATCATTAACATTCCATGTTGCAATGTAAATTCTAAACAAACAAAAACAAATTAGAATTACATTAAAGTTATAATATTTATATAACTGATAACTGGTTTATGCTCGATATAAAGCTTAGAAATAAATTTAAATATAAGCGTTAGCTCGAGTATAGATCAGTCATCAAAGAATATTACCGATATGGTTTATTAACTGTATATTCAGATGCACGTTTAACTAATTCCTCTCTAAATTTAATATCACGTTCTTTTAATTTTGTTTTACCATGAGCAATATCAATATCAATTGCTGATAAATTTTCAGGTGAATTATACATATCAAGCCAATTAAAATTTTTATCTGTTGTATTATCAATAAATGTTGTTGGTGTTGTTGTTGTTGTTGCTGACATTTCTATACTTTGTAATGATTTTTTAATAACAGTCTCAAATGTATCATATTTTCTACCATCCACAACAGAATAATAAAATGTTGATTGACCATTTATTGATGATATTGTAAATGAATTATTTCCTAATTCTAAAAATAAATGAAAATGTTAGGAAAATTAGATTTATTTTTAAATTTAATTAATTTTTCTAATTAACCTTTTTCCATTTTGAATTTATTATTAATTGGAAATGTTGTGTCAATTGTTAAATCAGTGATGCCATTTGGTGGCCAATTTGATACAGAAAATGAAAATAATGCATAAGTTGAATTTGATTCTTTTTGTACAATTGCTATTAAACGATCAAGTTTTTCTAATCCGCTCAATTGATAAACTTGATAAATCTTATTTATTAAAGAATTTTCGTTGAATAATTTTGTTTTAGTTTTTAATAATTATTAAAAAAAAAGGAGTTATGGAAAAATATACAAAAAAAAAACACAACAATACCACAAATATTATAATCTAATTAGAAATATTAAATTGATATGAGATTCACAAAAAATTATAAATTTACTCATTATAATTTAAACCGAAAAAAGAATGAAGAAATATTTAAATTCTAATTCTTCTAATTTTTTGTGAAACTCAACACAATTGAAAGAATGTGTATGTGTGAGTGTGTAATACCAATACGCGATTATTTGTTATCAGTCTATTTGTTTTTATTTTTATTTAGATAAGATAAGTATGTTAAGTAATAATCTAGGTCTAGGTTAGTCAAATTTTTGTTTAATTTGTTTAAAGTGTTACACGTCATCTTATTTGGTTAAGGTGTACGCAATTTATACGCAAGTTACTCATTATATTTTATCGGTTTTAAAATTGCAAATATTACATAAATGTAAACAATAAAAAAACTTCGAAAATAACGTGGGACAATGATAAATTACTAATTTATGGATTATGATGAGAATAAGAAAAACAAAATAGAAAATAAAGGCACATTAAAAATGTTTAATATTTGTTTGCATAATTACCAAATCTGTTGCACTTTAAAATTTAGTTACTTTCAGTAATATAATTTAATCGTTAATTTAAATTTTCAAGAAAAAAAACAAGATCGTAATTCATCATCATACATTTTACCACGGTCTGAAGACAAAATCCATTAAAATTAAAATTAACAAAAAAAAAAAAAAACGTAAATTTAAATTAAAATAAGAATTTTGATCAAATAATAAAAAAAAATAATACTGTTTTTAATTTAACAAATAATTATTTTAACTGTACATATATCGTGTTACTTTTATTTTATTTAATCAATATTTTTATTAACCAGAATATTATTATTATTCCCAATCACCATAAATAGTTACAATCTGTTATCATTTATTTTTTTGAATTTTGTTTCTGTATTTTTTTTGTGTGTTTCGTCATTTTATTTTGTTGTTTTTTTTTTTTTGGTGTTTCATCATTTTATTTTGTTGCTTTTTTTATTTGTAATTTTTTTTTTAATTAAATTTTCTATTATCAGTATTAAAAAAAAATGTCTGTTATCAATGAAGAATAACTACAAAAAAAAAACAACACAACAACAACAACAAACAAGAAATGAAAATAAAATTGAGGCGTTTCTTTAATATTTTCATTTATAAAAATTTAATTACAATATTGTACTAAGAAAGGAAATAATGAAAATTATTTCATAATTATTGATTGAATTAGAATTTAAAAAAAAAATCCATTTTGTTATTACCAAAAATTATAATAACCATAAAAAAACCTACACACAAGTCAACTGTAAAGATATCTTTCAACACAAATTCTATTAATTACATTGTCTAAATTCTAAGTCAAAGGAAAACGTAATATTATTCCATATGATTGAATATTTATAAATAAATCAATTAAGTGTACTTAAATAATTTTTTTTATTTATTTTTAGTTTGAATAAGAAAAATTGATTTTTATCTTAAAAGAAAAAAAAAAAAAAAACTTAAATGTATGTTGAATAATTAGATTTTTACGATCTAAAGGCAAAAAATATACTTATATAAAGATGTTTGTAAATTGATGTTTGTAAATGTGTAATTTTGTAGTATCGTAGTATAAAGTATCGTCTAACATTTTTCTTAGTAAAAACACATTAAAAAAAAAATACACAACCGTACACACAGTGCCTTACACTATAGTTACACACACACACACATTTGTTTTATTTAGTATAAGAATATAGAAGGTAATTTTATGTATAATAATTTTTATAAACTAAAAATTGTTTATAAAAATTATAAATAAAAATTAATGTTTTATATTGAAAAAAAGGATACAAATTTAACAAGTTCATCTTGTCGTAATTTATCACGTATTGTATTTATTATTTTATATTCAGATACTTCCATTATAAAATTCTTGGTAATTAAAACTTGATATTTTTTTTTAATGTTGAATTCTGATTTTTTTTTTGCTTCTTCTTCTGTTTTTTTTTTCGTTGTTCCTGTTTTTCTTTTCGTTCTTTCAGTTTTCGATTATAGATTTTTGAGTTGTTTTTTTTTTATCATATTTACATTTAGATTATATTAATCACATTATAATTATTTATTGAGTAATTAAGGTTTATCAGTAATAAATTAGAATATAAATTTTACACAAGGAAACACATTAAAAACAAACTATTAAATGATATAAATTATGGAGCATAAAGTGACAGATGAAATGATTCAAATAATTGATTATTTATATTTTTATATATAGAGTAAGTTGTAATGACGTAGGTAAATATTATTTGGTGGTAAAACACAGATGCTATGGACCAATACGATTAACATAGGTGAATTGTTAATATTCACAGAATTTAAGATTTAAGGTAAAACCAGAAATTAAAACGAAACATCACTTTTAATCATAGTCTTGGTTTTGTTTTTAGATTTGATAAACTGTTTTCTTATTCTTATGAATCACAAAATTGTATTAATTTCCACAACTACCTCGATAAAAACAACAATATCCAACAGAATAAAACCAACAAAAATATTTAGAATAATGAGAAAATTTCGTATGACCACCAAATAATTGTCGAACGTCAACGAACCCTATTATATTTTTTACCGGTGTTGCCAAATTTTTTTTTTTAGGCAATCAGACACCTGGATTAAAATTTTATTACATCTCTGAAACTAATCAAATTACCTATTTCGTAAAAATATCTTTATTTTGTAATTTATTTGTTTATTTGGTAATTAAATGTGTAAAATTATTGGATTTATTCATTTATATATATAATAATAAATATACGTCCACCATTTCTATTTTCCTAATCAGCGCTAGCAATATTTATTGTATTTATGCCAACAGATGGCCCGTATCACAATTAATTTAAAAATTTTGATATTAAAACTAATTAGTATAGTAGTATTTTATCTAAATTTTTAGCTTTAGTTAGAGAATATATATAGATTCTAATTCTAAGACGAGTTTTTTTTTGCCTTAGTTTATTTTATGAATATATAATTTAATTTATCTAATTGTTTACATTTATAGGTGAAACAATATCTATTAGAATTATCAAAATGTAAAAGAAGAAAATTTTAATAAGTCCAAATATAAGTAAATGCATCGTGAACTAATGTGAATAGTTTTTTTTTAGTTTAAAATTTTATATTAAAAATACTACTTAAAGACGATTTTCCTTCAGACTATACTATACAATACATTGATTTTTCAAATATAAAAAATACGGCTTAACTATGTCTTGCCATTGTACAGAATCTCATATTACAATTAAATCGAAAAGAAAACAATCGTTGTAGTAAATAATTGCATTGGCAGATTATACTATCACTTACTCATGCCCTATATACATCAAAATCTAAGTGATTTTTACTGAAATAAACTATTTCATTCCATTAAGAAAAATAAGAGAAAATTAAGGAGAAATTAACAAACATAAGTGAATAAAGGATTAGTCAGTGCTAGAATGTTAATAGACCTAAAATTTAGGAACACGATTGGTTAACAAGGGCACTTTTTAAATATAGAAAACAATATGCCACAAATAGTTTCTTTAACAGTTCCTTAAAATAAATGATTATGGAAAGTACCACAAGGATGTGCTCTTTATATGCAACTTTATTCCTCATTTACTTATTAGTAGATGATATAAAAAAGATAATACTTAAAAGCCACTAAAAGTAAAAATAAATTAGAATGAAAACATAAATGTGTAGATGACTAATCCATAGTATCATATCATACCATTAATACGGATAAAACTAAATTTATAGTAATCAAATACAATTTTGATTTAAAATTTTTAGTACGTATTGCTATAATGTAATATTTAAAGTAGATATAAATGTTGTTACCTTCACGTATTATTATCAATAAAAACTTTAATTTGGTAATGAACATACATTATAGGTAATCTTAACAAAACAAAAATCCTATTGCTGATATTTTTAGAGAAATACAATCAATTCTATTTTATACAATCAAAAGTACAATCCATTATGCATTGTTCCATTCAAATAAATAATATACGAAATTGGCAATATATGGGGATCAGTTGGTCAAACCCTAAATTAAAAGCAAATCTATACAAATATTATAAAATACGTTCATATAAAAATCTAAATATATATAAACGAAATATTTTGTCTTCAACCATTTTGTTTAATAAAATAACATATTTCTAGTAAATGGCCTAATATAAAATGTCACCATATCTATATTTGTATTCATTCTATTATGCGAATATGCAAATACAAACACAATCATATACAAATATACAATTATAATAGTTGCGTTCACATACACATACACAAAGGAAAGAAAAATGAAATAAAGTCACAACTATGAACTCATAAAAATAATACAACAAAATATGGAAATTTTATAAGAAAAAGAATAAATCTTTAGAACAATTCTTTAATAAATCTTTAATAAAATATTAGGTATAAAAAAATGAAGGAAAGACATAAAAAAAATTTAAAATTATCAAATATTCCCATAACTAATTATAGGGAGATTATTACTTCAGACAAATATAAAAGGAAAATGAAAGAAAACGAAAACGAAAAATAGTCAATAAAAAAAAAATGGAAGAAAATTTTAAAATTAAATAAATAAAAAAATATTTATTAAAATTAGAAATTTTATAAAGAAACTTTAGTGAACTTTTAGGAAAGAAAAGGGGCACAAATTTTGTTGATTTGTGTTTTTATATTTTTATCTTATAGTTGTAAAAATATCCTTAGAAACGTCATTAATAAATAATACAAATAAAATTAATCAAAAATATAAACTTTTCATGTTCATGTCCAGAATATGAATAAACAATTTTCTCTCTATATAAAAGTCAACGTGCAAATTATAATTAATAACTTTATAATAATACAAAAGTTTATATTTTTAATAAAGGAAAATTTTAACATAAAGTTAGAATTGTTCCTAATTATTTTTTACAACAAAAATTAATTTAACGTTATTAATTGTAAAACTCATTTAAGGATCAGCGAATTTTGAGATTGAATCACAACAAATTAAATGCGTTTAACACAGATACAGAGGGGTGTACACAGAGGGGATCAGTACAATATTTCTGTATAATATTTATCCAGTACAATTGAATTGATTAAAATTCAAAAATATTATTACACATTTTTTATTCAAAAAATTATTCAAGTTAATTCCATAATTAAATTCAATATAATTGAAATAATTAAAAATTTTAATTAAAGTAATTTAACTGTCATACTTTACGCATACATTATTTAAATCATATAAAACAATAATTTATTCTAATTAGGATAATAATCTTTCATGACAGATTATTAGTGAATACCTACTACTAACTACTAACTACTATTACAAACCGTATTATGTACTACTACTAAATTATACTATTTGTGAGTGTTAATAAATTAAATTAAAAATAATAGAATAGAAAATGATAATTAAAATAGGAAAGAATTTTATTTGTAATTTACAAACAATTAATTTGTTTTTTTATTATTATTTTTCTCTGTCTCTCTTTCTCTCTTTCTCTGTCTCTCTTATATTTATTTAT
Organism: Pedicia rivosa; assembly: GCA_963082725.1. Taxonomy (NCBI): domain Eukaryota; kingdom Metazoa; phylum Arthropoda; class Insecta; order Diptera; family Pediciidae; genus Pedicia; species Pedicia rivosa. Next base: position 2,887,509 of record OY720156.1, on the reverse strand, counting down.
TTTATTTCTTTATGAAAAACTCCATGAGTCCAATAACGGCGGCTCTTCGGGGACTACATAGTTATTTTAATTACTTAAGACTTACCTATGTCTCTCTCTCTATCCTCTCTCACTCTCTCTCTCTTTATGTGACATTTAAAAATAGTTAATAAATTAATTGTTGTAAAGTAAAATATAAATGGCAAATGTGTGAACAGGAATAGTATGAGATTTTTTTTTATTTTAATTAAAGGAAATGGAATTAATTCAATTATGCAGATAAAAAGACAAAGGACAAAATAAAGAAGACGCAATTTTATACAAGAAAATTGTAAAAAAGTAAAAAAGTTTGCAATAATGTGGAATTGATTCTAAATTCAATTTAGGATTCTAAAATTTCCTACAACAAATAACAGAGAGAACAAAAATGTTTTGAATAATTTTCCTATTAAATATTTTCTATTTCCACAATATAAAATATTTATTTATTTATTTGTTTCATTAATTTTTTATAAATAAATTATAAAAATTCTATTTTTTATTATTGAACGATTTAATTAAAAATTAATTAAGTTTTTTTCTTTTTGTTCTCGATGCTTTTTGTTAAATTTTATTTGTCCCAATTTTTAGTTGTAATGAAAAAAAAAAAAACAACACACAATAAAAATAAGAAGAAGAAGAAGAACTGTACCCGGTAATTCTTTTCATTCTTTCATTATGGACAACAACAATAAAAATAAACAACAACAACAACAAATGTATAATATTAACAGCAAAATTTTGTTTACAATCCATTTAAAAACATGACCATATAATAATAAATCCAATTAATTGATTAACTTAAATCCCTATATACTAAACTAAAAATAACTATTTAGTATATAATACTAACGTATACTAACAAAAACTATATCTTATAATATTGGATTAAACTATAAAATAAAACTATAAAAAATAAAACTAAAAATTGTATAAATATATCAGTGATTCTTAAAACTTAACAACACAACTATATTTGTTATGAACTTTTTCTATATAAATTATTGTTTTTTTTTCTTTTGACATTTAAATGTGATCATCCCACCCAAACCCCACCCTAATGCACCCCAATAACCACCCATCCCAACCACCCACCACACTCGTTCAACCTTTATCCTTCATTGTTATAGAAATGAACATTTTTTTTTTCCTTTGAAATTAAATTTTTTGTAAATTGTCAATTAACACAACAACAACAACAACAACAACAACGAAAAAAAAAATACATAAAGGGAAATAATTTATTTAAACTTTAGAACTAACAAGAAAATAGAGTAAAAATTATTGGAAAATCACATTTATATATTGGGAAAAACAAAGAGAGAGAGAGAGAGAGAGAGATAGATAGATAGATAGTGACCATAGTTTGGCAATCTGAAAGTAATTGTTAAGAAAATATTATTGATAAAGAACAAAAACAACAAAAAAAGGAAAATCGTTTTTTTCTTTTTTTCTTTATTTTGTTGGGAGAAAAAAAAAAAAAGAAATAAAATGGAAATTTATCTAAAACATGCGATTACGTCGAACCTTATTTTCTCATTAATTTTTATAATATTCTTACAATTTTTATTCCCTAATGAAAAAAAAAAGAAAAAAAAAGGTAAAAAAAAAACACAAAATTGAAAAGGAAGAAAAACAAAAAGAAAAAGCGAAATGACCGCACATTTTTATCATTCGTTTTTTTTTTTTTTTAATTAAATTACTTTCTGTCTTTTTTTTTGTTTTTGTTTTTTTGTTGTTGTTTTTTTTTTGCTTCTTTGTCTTTGTCTTTTTATTTTGTGTTTCTTTTTATGACTGTTTAGATTTAGATTCTAGAAAAATGTAGAACAGAAAAAAAAAATAAACAAAAAAGAAAAAAGGAAAAAAAAAAAGGACACAAACATATTATCTTTGTACTAAAAATCTTAATCACAATCTTTAATTAAATGTATATAGAAAGTGAGAGAGTGTGAGAGAGAGAGAGAGAGAGGGAGTCTAATATAGAGAGAATATAAAGTTAGTTATAATAAATTTAAAGCCACCAGGTTTCATGTGTGTGTGTGTTTGTATGTTTGTATGTTTGTATGTTTGTATATATATATGTATGTATATGTATGCGTGCATATTTGTTTTGTAATTTTATTATAATACTAAAAATAGATCATCCTTTTAGATTTCTTCATTTTTCTTTCTTTTCCATCATTTTGTTTTTATTTATTTTTTTTTTTTTGTGCCATTCGTCTCCATTCCATTTTCTTTAATTTTCTTTAATTTTCTTTAATTTTCTTTTTATCTTCATTTATCCTCTATCTAATTTCTAATATTATCGTTCATCTACTAATAATTTTTGTTTAATCAAAATGAAATTGATTACAGGTTTAGAGAAGTTCATTACTTACAATGAAAAACTATAAAAACAATAACAACAACAACAACAATAATAACAATAAAATGCAACAACAAAATGTCAGAATAACAACAACAACAACAACAACAAATATGTGATGATGAGAAATGTGTATAAATATAAGAAATGAAAATAAGGGAAGGTGATGTCGTGTAGGAAGAGGATGGATAGTAGGTGGAGGAGGAGGAGGTGGGTGCAGAGAGAGGGATCGTTGTGTGGTTGATTCGAAGGGGTGGTGGGGGATGGTGGGGGTTGGTGTGTGGTGAACGACTGTTAATTTCTGCAAACACATTAAAAAAAAAAAATAGAAGAAAGAAGAAAAATAGAAGAAAGAAGAAAAATAGAATAAAATAGGAAAAAAAAACAGAAAGAAAAAAGGGAGAAGTTCATAAGGGTTGGAAAATGTGTGTGTGTGTGTGTGTGTATATTTTTGTGAGTAGATTTATTTTTATTTTTTTGTTGGCTGGTCGTTTTATGTATCGTGTGTCCAATAATATAATGTCTACAGTTTTTTTGTTTTGTTTTTTTTTTTTTCTATTTTGTATTTTTATCCGCACCTTATTTTCACGTGGATTAGGAAAATTCTGTTCTTTTTTTTTTTTTTTTGTTGCTTTCATTGTTGTTGCTGTTGATGTTTTTTTTTTTTGGACTATCATTTTTGTTGTTGGATTTTTTTTTTCATTTTATTTTTATTTTGGTTGTTGTTGTGGTTTTTGTAATTAGAATTCCATATTAGAGAATTTTTGTGTATTCCAGTTAGAGAATAACAAGAGTGGTATGAGATAACCAAATGGGGAAATTAATAAAAATGTTAGAGCTGGACAGAGAGAGAGAAAGAGAGACAGAGAGAGAGTCAAATGGATGAAAAAAAGATTATGAGGGAAATTGATATAAAAAAGAAAAAATTGTGAAAATGTTGCAAAAAAAAAAAAAAAAAAATAAAGAAAATTATAGAAAAGAAATAGAAAAATATTTATCATTGCCAGAAGAATTTTTTGCTATTTTTATTGTTTCTACTTTTGCGCTGTTCTTGTTTTCTTTGTTATTTTTCCATTTTCAAATTTTCCTTTTTTTACACAATTCATTCAATTAATTAATTAAATATTATTATTTGTCCATTTTAATTTTTGATGTTTTTGTCAGTAATTTTTTTTTGTTTCTTATTTTTGTTCGTTTTTTGTTAGAAAAATCGTTTCATTATTTTTTTTTTTTTGTTTTTTGACTCAACCAGAATAAGAATTAAATTAAATTAAAAAAAAAAGAACAACAACTAAAAAACGTTGCTTTTTGTTGTTGTTGCTGTTGTTGTTATTTTGTTTTGTTCCATTATTTTTACTGTTTTTAGGTAACATTTGAATTCATAAAATCACTCATGTATTTGCATATGTTGTGTGTGTGTGTGTGTGTGTGTGAATGTCATATTATGCCGTTTGTAGTGCGATCAAATTAAAATTGAAGCCCATATCCTATTATTTCTATATTCAAACAATTTATTTTATTTTTTATTACTTTGTTGTTTTTGTTGTTTTTTGTGTGTGTGTGTGTATTTTTTTTTTTGCATATAAAAAATAATAAACGACGAAAAAGAAGAAAAAAAAAAATATAAGAGCAGAGTAAACGTTATTATGAATTTTTTATGTACATTATTTTTTTTTTTTTTTGCTATTTTGTTGTTGTTGTTGTTGTGGCTGATGTATGAGAGGTAGAAACAACAACAACAAACAAAGAACAGAAATAATGAGGAAAACTATAATACTCAATTGAGTGTACGCGATAATAAAAAAGAAGAAGAAGAAGAAGAAGAAGAAAAATAAAATAAAATTGATATGAAAATAAAAAAGAAGAAGAAGAAGAAGGAAAAGAAGAAGAAGAAGAAGAAGGGAATAAAATATAGACAAACATATAAAAAAAAATATAAAATGCCCAACCTTACTAAACTTCCATTAGTAAAATTTGCTAGGTGCGGCCATCTAACGCTAATGAAATGAACTGCTATTTTTAGAATTAGGAAAAAAAAAAAAAACGAACAAACACATACACACACAAATAACAACAACAACAACAACAACAACAACAACAACAACAAAAAACAGTCTAACAGCGAAAAAATAAATTGTAATACCAATAAAAAAAAAATCGTTTTTTTCCTTTTTTTTTTCTTTTTTTGGCTGTTCTATTAAACTAAAACGGAAAACTCCATTATCCGGTTTGCTTCTTCTTTATACATTCATACATTTCTGACTTGATAAATTTTACTTTTCTTCTTCTTCTTTTTTTTTTGTATTTATTTGAATAAAAATAATAAAAAAAAAAAAACTTTCAACATTTTAATGTGAAAATCTATACTATATGAATATTACAGGGGGTTGGGGGGGTGGGGGTTGGGTTTGATGGGGTGAGAGGTTTGGAAGTGACAAGAGAAGAATGAAAATTTCAACAAATTTTCTACCTTTTTCTTATAATATTTTTTTTTATTATGACGACTTTTATATAAATTTTTTTTTTTGTTTTGTTTTTTTTTTTTTTTCGGTTATGAGTTGGAAATGAATGGAAGGGAATAATATATAACATAGATGAGGCGGATATTAGGATGGTTTATATACAAATTGACCTTTTCAAAAAAATACAAGAAGAAGAAGAAGAAGAAGAAGCAGAAGGAGAAGAAGAAGAAGAAGAAGAAAATAAAAAGGGAAAAAATAAAACGTCTCTTCTTCCTTTTTTTCGTTCATTTTTATTATTATTATTATCTTTCTTCTTTTTCTTCTTCTTTTTTTAAATGGCACGATAATAAAAATATTTTCTGCATCATAAAAAGCGCAAAAAAAAAAAAAAAATATACATAAAAAATAAAAAAATAGTTGAATAGAAAAATTATGGTTGTGTGTGTGTGTGTCTGTCTGTTTTATTTTTTTCGTTGTTTTTTTTTTTTTATTTTTTAAATTGCGATGGTGAGAATATTCCATTTTATTACGATAATGCTTCTCCTTTTTCTTTATTTTTTCTTTTTGTGTTAAAAACAAAAAACAAAAAAACAAAAAAACAAAAACAAAAAAACAAAAACAAAAACAAAAAAAAAGGCATGCTGAGTATATAAATTGCATTTTACATTATATTATTTGTGTTCATTCGTTCGTTCAGTAATTCCACATTTTTTTTTCTTTGTTTTTTTTTTTTTTTTTGTCTTTTCTCTTTCGTCTTTTCTTATTCATTTCTTTATTATATAACTTATATACAATAACAACAACATCGATAACAATATGTAGAGAGAGAGAGGGAGAAAATAAAATATCCCTTGTGTATCATTTTATAATAACAAAATGTCACATTTTTCTATTGTTTCCCACTAAAAAAAAAACAAAAAATAAAAATTTCTACTCCATACCCCAACCATTTAACAACCCCCACTATACTCTTATATTACCCTTACTTGTTATCTCTTTTACCTAAAATATAATTTTTCTTTCTTTTTCTTTTTGTTGTTTTTGTTTTATAATCATTTTCATTTTACCTCTAAAACAATAACTAATTTTCTACTTCACCAATAATAACATATGCTCCTATATATATATATATATATATGTGTGTGTGTGTGTGTGATGTCTGTGTATGTATGTGTATGTATGTGTCTGTATATAAATGTTTATATGTTCACTAATCATTTTATCAAAAGTATAAAATTGAATAATAACGTTTAGGGTTTTTTTTAATCACTGTTGTTATTGTTGTTGTTGTTGTTGTTGTTGTTGTTGTTGTTGTTGTTGTTGTTGTTGTTGTTGTTGTTGTTGTTGTTGTTGTTGTTGTTGTTGTTGTTGTTGTTGTTGTTGTTGTTGTTGTTGTTGTTGTTGTTGTTGTTGTTGTTGTTGTTGTTGTTGTTGTTGTTGTTGTTGTTGTTGTTGTTGTTGTTGTTGTTGTTGTTGTTGTTGTTGTTGTTGTTGTTGTTGTTGTTGTTGTTGTTGTTGTTGTTGTTGTTGTTGTTGTTGTTGTTGTTGTTGTTGTTGTTGTTGTTGTTGTTGTTGTTGTTGTTGTTGTTGTTGTTGTTGTTGTTGTTGTTGTTGTTGTTGTTGTTGTTGTTGTTGTTGTTGTTGTTGTTGTTGTTGTTGTTGTTGTTGTTGTTGTTGTTGTTGTTGTTGTTGTTGTTGTTGTTGTTGTTGTTGTTGTTGTTGTTGTTGTTGTTGTTGTTGTTGTTGTTGTTGTTGTTGTTGTTGTTGTTGTTGTTGTTGTTGTTGTTGTTGTTGTTGTTGTTGTTGTTGTTGTTGTTGTTGTTATACATTACGATTAGATTTTTGTTGCAAATTACAAATTATGAATTGTCCTTTAAATATATTTTTCAATAATAAATAAATATATGCGCATACACTCTGTCTCTCTCTCTCTCTCTCTCCTTACATCTATATGGACAAAATATATTTGTTTTCTCTCTTTCTCTTAGATTTTTTTTTTGTATTCGAAAAAATTTTTTATTTAAAAATTTTTACTGGATTTTTGTTTTTCTTTTGTTTTTAGTTTTTTGTTTTTGCGTTTAAAATAAAAAAAAAACAAAAAAACGCAAAAAAAAAACAACCAAATAAATTTATAAAATTTAAATAAAAATTTTCTTAATAAAAATTTCTGTTCAAAATAGGAAAACAACAAACGAAAAAATGTTTCGTATTTTTCTTTACGTTTTAAAATTTTAAATTTAAATAAAAAACAACAACAACAACAGAAATTCACATAAATTTTTTTATTTTATTCAAGAAATTTTTTTATTATTTATTTTATTAAGAATTAAAATTGATCAATCTGACTTGACTTTATCGAAATTTCACAAAAATTAACAGACTTTTTTTTTTGAACGTTTCAGAAACTACAAAAAAAAAACGTTAAGATTTTTCACTGATTTTTTGACAAATATTCTGGAAAAATTGATCAATAAACAAATGAAATTAATTCAATCAAATAGAACAAAAAACATTTACGAAAGTGAATAATAAATTGATGAAATTTAATAGAAATTCTATCGTAAGTATCGTAAGAGTTATCGTAAGTATCGTAAGAGTTATCGTAAGTGTAACTTTATGTAACATCAGAATAATTCAGTTGATTTGACTTACGTAACTGTTTTGATTGGATTTCATCATCATCATCAAAAACTGTTACTTATTATTTATTTACTTTTTATAAACAAAGGAAAAATATCCTTTCTAAGAAATGTGAAAAAATCATATAATTAGAAATTAAGATGAAAATAAAGAAAAAAATTATAATTAAATGTTAATTGAAATTCACAGTAAATTATAGAGGAAAATAGATGAAAATGTATTTGTTGATTTGATTGGATTGATCAAAAAATTTCTACAAAATAATAAATTTTCAAATCACATTTATTTATTTATTAAATTCAATTGAATTTTCAGGTTAATTTAATCATTATTAAAATGATTTGTGTCAACCTCAAATATGATGAATTTTTATTAAAGAAACAATTTAATTTATTTAATTTCTTTAGTTAAATCAATTTTATAGAATTTTGATGGAGACATTGTATGAACGATGATTAAAAATTGTCTCAAAGAATTGATTTATTATTGAGAATTTTTTTTTTAAATGCAATTTTATTTTTAATAATTTAATATTTAAGGGACACAGAAATTATTCATTTAAACAAATTAAAATTCTGATGGTGATAATGATGATGATGATGACGATTAAGATGACTTAAGTAAATAGATGCGATTTTAAAATGAACAAAACAAAAATATTGTGCAATTATTCATCTGTCGATATTTAAGAGACAAACCGAGAGCACATCTATATAAATTTCTTAGACTTATGGGAACATTTTATAAGAAAATACTTTTTTTTTTTTTACTTTATTTTGGTTGTTATTGTAATTGTTGTTGTTGTTGTTTCGTATTATTATTATGAAACGTGCTTTACCTTGGAATAATAAACAATTGCGCATGCTCTACTCTTATATTTTTTCTAACTATACTTTTTATGTATCTACAATTTTTGTTAGGTTTTTTTTTTCTCTGTTGTTGTTGTTGTTGTTTTTTGTTGTTGTTGTTGATGTTGGAATTATATTTTTTAACTGTATTAGTGCTATAAATGTAAGAATAAAAATAAACATTTATAAAGAAAGAAAGAAGAAGAAGAAGATGAATATGTATATTATATTTATAGTGTATATATTATAGTGTGTGTGTTTTGTTTGACTGCGTGTGTGTGTGTGTGTCTTTTATTTTTTATGTATATATATTTTTTTTTTTTTGATTTTAACATTTTGTACATGTACATGTGTATGTAGATTGAAGAGAATAAAATCATACATATGTAGATAGTATGTACATAATCATATATAGTACATAATATTAACCTTCGTCATCGTAATTTTATACTTGTACATAAGAATATTACACTAAAAATGCAAAAAAAAAAAAAATAAAAAAACATACCTAAATACATACATGCACACAAGCATACATGCACACATACATACAATCCATATATAGATAAATACAAAAAAAAAACACACACACACATCGTTCAGAATTTAATGTAGAAATCCTACTAAAATTTATTGAAAATGAAAATTTGCTCCAAAAAAAAAAAAAAAAAAAAATTAACTAAATACAAAATACAAAAATTTAGTAAATAGAGAAAAACTAAAGTAAAAAATAAATAATGAAGAAGAAGAAGAAGGAAAAAAAAAATCGCCTCATTATTATTCTGCTTTTTTTACTTTATTTGTTTTTGTTTTTTTTTTTTGTTTTTTTGCGTTTGTATTTAGTAAATATAATAATACAGAACACAAAAAAAAAAAAACAAAAAAAAAATTATATCCATGGTCTATGCATATCGTTCCTTCTTCTTTTTACTTCTAAATTTTCTCCTTCTTCTTACCTCTTCTGAATATTCGTGTGTGAATGGGTGTGTGGTGTGTGTGTGTGTGTATGTGTGTTAGTGTGTGTATGTTTTTCTTTTTTCTCATCGTTATTTTGTTATTTTGTTATTGTTGTATGTGTGTATGTGTGTGTCTGTGTTGTTTATGCATGTATGTGTTTAGTTTTATTTTTTTTTTTACTTTTTTTGGTTTTGGTTTTTTTTATATAAAAAGTTAAAATACAAATTCTGAAGTTTCAGTTCAGTCTGATCGTGTATCAGTGTCTCTACACTTTTAAACAAGACTTTATTGTGTGCGGGTGGTTTTAGTGGTTTTTATTATTATTTTTTTTTCAATTCTTTCTTTCATTTTTTTCTGTATTTTTTTTTTTAAGTTTTTTTTTTTAACTTTTTCTTTGGTTTTTTTTTTCAATTTTTTAAATTTTTTGTTTTTTATTTTGTTTTTTCTTGTTTCTTTTCTGTGTGTTTTCTATTACACAGTTTATCGTTGTTGTTGCTGTTGCTGTTGTTGTTGTTGTTGTTCTTGTTTATTTGTTGTTGTTATAATATTGTTGCTGCTGGTTGCTGTTGCGTTTTTTTTTTTCTCTTTATTTTTTTTTTTGTTTTTTATTATTTCATTTTGGTTGGTTTGTTATTTTGTACCATTTGTTTATACTCACACGCACATAAATAATAAATAATAAATTAATAAAAAGGGGAAAAAGAGAAAAAAAATGAAAATTAAAGATATAAAGATAATTATTGATGGGGGAAATTAAACAAAAAAAAAAACAACAACAACAACAAAGAAAATTGTTAACTTAAAAAAAATTACAAAACTTTAAAAAACTTAAATAGAAAAAAAACAAAAACAAAAATATCAAACAGAAATTGTTTGTTACGTTTTCTTAATTTTTCATACAAATGTTGAAAAATTTAAAAGTTTATGTTGTTGTTGTTTTTTTTTTTATTTTCATAAATTATAAAGAAAACAAAGAATAAAAGAAAACTTTATTAAAGAGTTTTTCTTTGGTTCCTCTTTAATAAAAACAAGAGGAAAAAGAAGAAGAAGAAGAAGGAAAGTCAATTACAAAGAGAGAGAAAGAGTGAAAGAGAGAGAGAGAGAGAGAGAGAGAGAGAATCCAAAAAAAGAATAACATTTTTTTATTTATATTTTCTTTTATTAAATTTTAATAAATTCAAATTTGTGATGAAAGAAACAAAAAGAGAGAGAGAGAGAGAGAGAGAGTGAAGTAATGTATAAAAAGTTAGAAGAAAAACGTAAGAATTTCTGAAAAGCATTGAAGAATAAATAGAATAAATTCTGTAATGAAAAGCAAAAACAAAAATGAAGAAAAATCGAAAGAATTCTTTTTTTTTTTTTTCTTCCTTTTATTCAATAAAAATCAACAAAAGCGAAAAAAGAAAAAAAAAACAACAATAATTTCAAAGAAAAGAAAAGAAAAACTAGAATCCAACTATATTTTGTGTTGGTTTTCCACTTTAGGCATAGAAACTAAAAAAAAAAAAAGAAAAAAAAAATGAAGTTGGATTCTAAAAATTCTTTTTCTTTTATTTATTGATGATAATTTTTTTTTTCCTTTAGTTTTTCATTATTTTCATCAAATATTTCCTCTCTCCTATATATAACAAAATTTAATTCAAGTGCGAGAGAGAAATACACAAAAAAAAAAAAAAGGAAGACAACAACCAATAATAATAATAACAACAACAACATTCATTTTTCTTTCATGTGTAATTTTTTTGTTTCTTTTTTTTGTTTGTGAAATAAAAAGTAAAATTAAAAACAGAAGAAAATTCATTGGTACAGAAATAAGATGAAGGAAATAAAAGTGGAAGTTAAGAAATAATAAAAACAGAAGAAAATTAAGGAAAAACACTCATTAACCCATTTTTAAAGTGTACGAAAAAGCCAAAAAAAAAGAAAGAAAAACAGAAAAGAAAAATGTTCGCTTTTCAATTTAATTTTTCCCCATTTGCTCTTTTCTTCTTCTTCTTATTTTTTTTTTTATTATTTTGTTGGTGATGTCACTTTTTCTTCTGTTACTTCTTCCTCTTCTTCTTTTTCTTCTTCTTCTTCTTCTTCACTTTTATTTAGTTTTTCTTTCAATTTTTCCTCAACTTTATTTTGTGTCTTTTTCTTTTTTCCTTTTTTTTTTTTTTTATTAACTTTTCAACTTTTCCCACTCGATGTAGTTGTTGCTGTCCAATCTTTTTTTTTTTTCTTTCGAATTGTAATAAAATAAAAAAATATATTTCCCAACAAAAACATCTTTGTTTTTTTTTCTTCCACTGTTTGTTGTTGTTGTTGTTGTTGTTATTATTAACAATTATTGCAGCACACACATTTTATTGTTGTTGTTGTATGTTTTTCAATGTACATAATTTTCACACGTTTTAGTTTTTTCTATTGTGTGTGTGTTAAATTCTTTTCTTCTTCCCCACCAACCCCCCCCCCCCCCCCCCCCACCGTTCTTCTTCTCATTTAACACTTTTTTTGTTCGATTCTTTTGACTTCTTCTTCTGCTTCTTCTTCCTTTTCAACTCTTTTTCTTTCTATTCTCATCAGTCAGTATGTGTTTTTATTTTTCCTTTCCCCTTTTCTGTTGATAATTTTCCTTTTCTATTTTTCTCTGAATTTTTTATTTAAGAACAAAATTTGAACATTTTAATTCAAAACAAAAACAAAAACTAAAGGAAAACAAAAGTAAAAAATAAACATTTAAAGTTCACTGTTACAGAGTTACTGTAGGTTAGTTACAATTATTTATTTTTATTTTTTATTTTTTTTTTGTTTTACATTTTATAATTAAACAAGTGAAAACTGAAAGAGACGAAAGGTAAACTATATAAAAAAAAAATTCTTTTCTTTTTTTAATTAATTAATTTTACTATGAAAATTGGTGAACAAGCGAGGAAAAATGAGTGAAGAAAAAAAAAAGCTGAATAATAAGAAGTAAAAAATTTCTTAAATAAAGTAGACGCGATTGTTGTCATTTTCTTTTTATTTTCTTACAGCACAATTAACAATTTATTTTTGTTATTTTGTTGAAGAACCGTCAATAAAAAAAAAAAAGAGTTAAATTTGAATATTTTCAAGTATTCAATTTTTAATCAATCAATTCCACTAATTACATTAAATATTTTTTTACAGTCTAAACATTTTATTTTCTCTTCCAAATAAAAAAAAAAAAATTTTTGGCTTTCAATCATTTTTGGTTTTTTTTTCGTGTATTTTGTGGAGTTTGTTTTTTTTGTTTTTTTGGTCTAATTCCAGAGAGTTGCCACAAATCCATTTTTTTTTTATTTTCTCGTTTACTAATCACTTTTAATTTTAATGTTCTCTCTGTGCACATCTAGAGTGTGTATGTAGTTAATAGTATATTATCTGTGTGTATGCATGTGTGTGTGTGTGTGTGTATGTGTATCCATATAATGACGAAATAATAATATTCGTATTATTTTTTGAATCATTTTCAAAAGAAGAATTTTCATGTTAATTAAATTACAAAAACAAAATTAAATTAAATTAAATTAAAGAGAGAAAAAAAAAAACAACTGAAAAAGAAGAAGAAGGAGATAAAGAAGAAGAAGAAGAAGAAGAAAAAAATCGCAAACACAAAGAATATTGTATTATTTGTGTGGTTCTGGTTTTGCTTCTGTTATTTCAACTAATTATTATTTATTATTAAGATTTTTTTTTCTTACAAATTAGATAAATATTTGTAAGTCAATGTGTGTCTGTATGTATGTATGTATGTATGGGTGTGTGTGTGTGTGTATGTCTCGATAAAAACTAAACTAAGTATAAAAAAAATAGAAAAATAAAAAAGTAGAAAGAATTGAAACAATGAGACTTGGAATAAAGTAAAAATTGCACATCAAAAAAAATAATAAAAATTGACGTAAGAAAATTTAATTGTAACAATTTGTACACGTTTTTCTTTTATTCTATTTTGTTTTTCTTTGGTCCTTCGTTCTTTCAGTTTTTTAATTTTAATTTAATTTTTTTTTTTCGTCTAATCAGAATCACAAAGTAAATAATTTCTGGTCTTCAATTTCAATTCATTTTTATTCTTCATTTATTTCTGTTTCATTTCGTTTTTTTCTTTTGTCTCTTTTTTATTTATTCATTTTAAATTTTAATCATAATTTTATTCTTGTGTTTTTTTTTTTCTTTTTTTTTTCCTTGAATTAAAAATGTTTCAAAAAATGGTCAGGAAAAAATTATCAAAAAAAAAAAAAAAAAACAGAAGAAGAAGAAAAAGAAAATTTGCAATTTTATTTATTGAAAAGAAAAAAAAAAATAAACTAAATAAAATTTGCAATAAAAAAAAAAATTGTTTATTTTTTTTTTTCTCTTAAAATGAATTTAATTTTAAATTTATTCTGAATAATTAATTAATTAAAGAATAAAAATGTGGGGTACATATAATTGATTTTTAATTTTAAATTTATAGGATGGACAGGATGACAAAAAATGATTAACGTCAAAATAAATAAATAAATAATACGATCACAGAAATTACAAAAATACAAAAAAAAAAATTTTATTCCAGCATTAAATTAAGAATGTAATTAATAATTTTGAAATATTAACAGAATAATTTGCAGAGTTTTAAAACTTTTCGTTACGTTGTACCAGAGTCTACCCTCTAACTAAAGTTTCCCTGATACAAACAACAATTCATTCATTCATAATTTATCCGACAAAACATAAAAAAAAAATTAATTCTTTTACATTTACAGATCCAGAATAATATCCGGATAACAAACAATTTCAGACAATCAGAAATTAACAAGAGTTTTTCTTTTTTTGTTCATCCAAATATTTTCTATATAAACTTTTATTTTTTTTTTACTTTTCCTTACAAAAATTCAATCATCCTTAAACATGTTACCCGTAATTTTATATTGACATTTATTCGTTCATTTTATTATTTTACTTAATAGAACAACAACTAAGACAATAGAATAAAATTCATGATTATTACGAATAGAAATATTTTTTATACAATTTTAGTCTAAAAGTTTCATAATTTTTCTTGTAATAATTATTAATTTTTAATTATTTTAATTTAAAATTAGAGATTAAATTAAATGATTCGATTCTAAGAATTTTGAAATTTTTCAAGTAATTTACACCATTCGTGTTCATTCACTTTATGTATTTGTACCTACACACACACACACATACATTTTTCATTAGATAACAAAAAAAGAAAAAGAAAATATTCACACAGAATTTAATTACACGATTCTATTTTATTTTCATCAGATTATTTTTTTTTTTCGTTGAGAATTGTTCGTAACAATTTTTAATAAATAAATCTTATGATTTTTTCTTCTATACTTAAAAATCTTGTACATTTTCTTTTGTTTATTATTCCATGTAATTCAATTTTAATCAAATTTCTATATGCTTTTCAACAAAAGTTAATTCCTAAGTACCATTATCAAAAATTCTTTTCTACAACTTCTTATAAATTTACTAATTCTAAGAATTCCTAGTAAATTTATTATCAATCCCTTTTGATTTTAATAATTTTTATTTGTTAATTTGGAAACATAAGTGAATGTGTTGAAGTTGATTAACACAAAAAAAAAAATAGAATAATCTTTATAATATTTTTGCCTGAAAAAAAAAACCAAAAAAAAAAAAATCATACAAAAAAAAACAAAAAAAACAAGCGAAAAAAAAAAGTCAAACAAAGTAACAAAAAGACTAAAAAAAAAAAAATAGGTACGATAATCCATTCTTTATACAATAATCATATAAAAAATATATATATATTTTATATACAAAAATCCGGAGTAGGAGGAAGCATGCATCACTAACTTCAAAAAATGGTGTTACGTCAATTTACTTTCAGAAATGACCTCATTTTATTATTATTATATTTTTATTCTCTCTATTCGTCTATTCGTCTCTAAACTAACTCTAACAATACACAGAATAATACTATACAGAATTTGTTTTTGTTGTTGTTGTTGTTGTTGTTGTTTAACAAAAAATAAAGTAAAATCATATGTGTGTGTGTATGTGCTCTTTCTTTGTTGTGTTGTTTATTGTTGTTGTTTGTGTTAACGTAGGTAAATTTTTAATTAAAAATTTTTTATTTTAACTTTTAATAAAAAAAATTCTTTTTTTTTTTTATACTTTTTATAAAAATTTTATGTTACAATAAAGTAGAACACGAATTATAAGAATAACCCGATGTGTACATATAAAAATTGTTAATAATTAATTATATTCTTACAAATCAAAAGGAAAATACACAATTTTGAAGTAATTCTGTTTTTTTTCCGTTTTGTGTTTTTTCTTTTATTTTTCCATAAAAAAAAAAACTGTATTGTAAATTTTACAATTTATTATTTATGACAGATTTTCTAAAAGTTGTAAATTGTTCTATACAAATATTTCAATAATTGGTTGTCACTTTACTCGCAAAATTTAAAATATTGACAAGAATTTGTAGAATATTTTGTGCACGCTTATTAAATTAGAATTTTATAATTCATATTTTATAATTGAACATTTTTTTTTTTTATATTTAGAATTTGTGGGGCGGTTTGGGTGAAGGAAAAACAACAAAAGTACCTAATAACAAAAGCGATGTTTTAATTATAGTGTTTGGTGTAACAAAAAAGAATTCATTAATTTTCATTTAAATAGAAAACTTTTATTTTCGTCTAATGAAAAATAAAACCAAAAATAAAAAAAAAAGGGAAAAAGAAAAAAAGTAAATAAACTCACCCCAAATTTTTTTTTTCTTCGTTTCTTCTTTTTTGAATAAAAAAGAAAAATAATTTTCTTCATTTTAATGATTATATCCAGTTAAATTGATGTCTACTCTCTCTCCTATAAAGTAAAATAATAAATAATATAATTATGAAATGAATACTTGGGGTGGTGGGGTTTCTTGGTGAAAAAGAAAAAAAGAAAAAAAAAACCAACAATCAATTAAATGAAATTAAAAAGAAATAAACAAAGAAATCAATATAATTTTTTTATTAGATTATATTTTTTGATCAATTTTCTAGTGGGCCTGAATTTTGCTGAACCTGTATGATATTATAATTTAGGTGAGCAAATTTTCAGGTGTGTTGGAAAATTGTAAATTCAACAGAAACAACCAAAAAAAAAAAAAATATTTCTAATAAAAATAATAAACATTATTGGTGTTGGTCGGGTCTCACTGGAATTATACTAAAACGAAAAATATACAGTCTAAACTGAAACAGGGACAGGCTATAAATTTAATTAAAAAAGTGTGACTCATTTATATATAAAAAACACAAAAGTGAACAAATTTATATAATTAATTAATTACATTAATTAATTTCAATTTTAAACTGTGATAAAACAATTAAACCATTACAAATGAAATTATTCCGTGTTGTTCTTTTTTTTTAATCAATTTAGTTTTATATTTATAGAAATTATTGAAATCAAATGTAATAAACTTAATTAATTAAATTTTATAGAATTAAAAATTCAATTATCGTTATCTAAATGAATGTTGATCAATTCAATACAAACGTTTATTTTGAAAAAGAAGAAGTTTACCTAAAATTTCGCGCCCAAATTTTGTCACTATCAAATTAATAAACATAAATATCACTAGATGCCGCATCACCAATTTCCATTTTCACAGTAACGTTGAAATTTATGTGTAACTGGTGTCATCTGTTGGTAATTTTATAACTTTAACTATGGACACCCTATAAATACAACGTACAGAATTTCGTACAGAAATCAAATAACTTTTACTTGTGATATTCAAGGTTCTACCATTCAAATAATTTGATTATTTTTATGGCAACTGACTAGAAAAACTTTAAATCACAAGAGATTTCTATGATTTTTGTATTGATTATTTCTTCAACAATCTACCCGAAAAACATCTATAAAATACTTTTGAACCATCACATTTAGGAATAAGGATATTTAAGGAGTGACAATTGGTATTTTCGGTTTACAGAAAACAAAAATATTTAATTTTTTACTAAAATGAGAGAAAATGTAAAATGTAAAATATAAAAACAACAATATAATTTTATTGTTGTTTTTACATTGAATATGAAAACAAAATTCCCATTATAAAGTAAAACATTAAATATTCAAATAGTTTTAAAGAAACACAAAAACACCGTTGAAGGTAAATTTTTATTGTAAAAAATTTCTGTTTTGTTTTATATATATTTTTTTTTTTTTTTTCATTATTTATTAATAATTAATATTTTTATTTTATTTGTTTTGTTTTGTTTATTTTTTTTTTGTTTTGTTTTGTTTTGTTTTGTTTTTCTTAATTATTTATAAAAACAAAAAAACAAAAACATTTTAAATTTATTATTTTATTTAAAACTTTCATATTTTCTTCTTTTTTTTTTTACTTTTTACTTTTATATAGATGATATGGCACTGAGCTGGAATGACTAAACTACAATTAATAATAATAAATTTTCTTTCAATTTTTTTTTTCTTTTTTTCCTTCTTTCTTTTTTCGTTTTTTTTTTCTTTGTTTTTCTTTTTTTCATTTTTTCTTCTTCTTCTTTATAAATTATTAAACAACTAAAAATATAATAAAAGAGAAATTGAGAGTGAATATAAAGACTTTGTTGAATATAAAAATTCATATTAGAATATTTTCAAATGTCTTAAATTATCTCTCGTTGTCTTTAAATCATTTTACAATTTTATTTTAGCTCACTTTTTATATTTTTTCATTATTTTTCTTATTTCTGTTTTGTTTATTTTCTCTTTTCTTTTCTTTTTTTTTGTTCTTTTTCTTTTTCTTCTCCTTTATATCGTTATTTTAGTTATATAAATTTTTGCCATTTAAACAAAAAAAAAACAAAAAAAAACTTTAAATAATTAAAATTAAAAATTAGATTTACGAAAATTACAAATAAAAAAAAATGATGATTAAAAATTAGAAGAATTAGAGAATTTTGTACAAAAAAAAAAAAATTTTTGAAACAACAACAACAAACAACAAATAAAGGAACAAACAAACAAACAAAAAACTTTGTTTGTTTTCTTTTTTATGTTTTTTTTTTTTTTCTTTTTATTTTTGTTTTAAAATTATGGCATTTGAAATTTCTTTCTTAAGATTTCTTAAGAATGGCAAATCTTCTTTGTTACATTTATTATTTTTTTCCTTTTTTCCCCTTTCTCTTTTCATTTATGTCACAATAATTTCTAATTGAACATTTCACTTCTTTCTCTCATTTTCTCTTTCTAATAAATTCTAGAAATTTTTTTCTTTTTGATTTTTATGACACAATAATTTTTTTTGTTTTAATATTTTTTTTCTTTTTTTCTTCTTCTTGTGTTTTTTTTTATGTTTTTTGTTTTTTTGTGTTTTGATTATTTAGGCACAATAAATAATTCTAAAATATAATAATGTTCTTTTCATTCTTTTAGATACTTAAAAATTCTAAGTTCTAGACACTAAAATATATATAATGTGTGTGTGTGTGTCTGTGTGTGTGTGTGTGTGTGTGAATGTTTTATCGTATTTTTTAATTACTTTTCTTAATATTTCTCATTTAACTATATATAATTCATTTGTAGTTTAACCGTCGTTTATTTTTTATTCATCACTAAATTTATTTTTGTTTTTTCTTAAAAATTAAAAAATTAAAACAAACTTAAAAATTAATAATTAGAATTAAAATTATTGAATATAATTTTCTTTCGTCTTCCTCCGTTTATATTAAATTTTGTTTTTTTTTTTCTATTTTACTTTTTACTTTTAATTTAATTTATTTTTATATAAAATTTATTTCTTTAATTCTAAAATTAAATAATTAAATAATTAAATATTTTTATTGTTTACTTTTTGTTTCTTGTTTTCTTTTGTTTTGTTTTTTTCTTTTAAATTAATTTAAATTGAAAATTAACAAAATTATTGATTCTTTGAATTTTGTCAAACAAAAAAAAAAAAAATTAATAATTAAATTAAATAAAAAAAACGTCTATAAATTTTTATTAAATATTTCTAAAATTAATAATTTTACATTTTACTTAATAATGTTTTTTTCTTTCAATTTTTAATTCTATAATTTTTCTCTTATATTTTTTTTTTTCCTTTATTCGTTTCGTTTCTTTTGTTTGCTTTTTTTTGTTAAAGAAAATTATTGTCAGTACTTTATTTATTATTGTTCTTCATTTTTAGCCTTAACTCTAAACGTAAAATTACTATGAATAATTTATAGAAACACACACACAAAAAATTATATTTAATTAAATTTTAATTAATTTCGATAATTGCTTGGCTCTCTTAAATTTCTTAAATTTTACTTTTAAAATGAATGAAAAAAAACATTTAATTTAAATATATTTTAATTATATTCTAATTCTAATAATTACGTTACGTTACGTTACGCTAACTTATACTACTTTATATAAATTTAAATGTATGTTTATGTGTATGTTATTTATGTTTTATGTGTATGTATTATGTATAATAATAATCATATAATTTCAGATATCACACTCTCGTTTAAAGAAACATTTTTTTTAACATTTTTCCTCTTTTATTTTGTTTTTGCTTTTTTTTTTGTTTGTTTAAAACATTTTCCATTTTATTCATGTTTTGTTTTTGTTTTTTTTTTTCTATTTACAAACAAATTAATGAATTTTATTGATTTTTTATTTTGTCTTATTAATTCTTCTTATTTGTTGTAATGTTTATAAATGTTGTGTTATTCCTTAAATTATCAATAGTAAATAATTATTAAAATGTCGCAGGTGACGATCAATTTTTTTTATTTTTGTACATTTTTCTATATTTTTTTTTTTTGTTCATATAGATTTTTGTTTTCATTTGTTTTCATTTGTTTGTTTTTTTCCTTTTTTTTTCCAAATCGGATTTAAATTCAATTTAATTCTTTTTTTATTTTTTCGAAAATCAAAAAGAAAAAAAAGAGGGAGAGAAACAAAAAAACTGTAAGTAAATTGAGTACGTTAAATTCTCAGGCCGCATTCACATTTTTTTTTGTTAAATTTTTCTTTTTTATTTTCATTTTATATTTAGTTTTTTTTTTTTATGCAATGAAATTCTTTTTCAGGTTTCTTCAAGAACAAAAGAAATTCTTACCACATCATTCGTATTATTTGGAAACTAATTTTTGTTCGTGGAAATGTTTGTGGAAATAAATACACACACACAGGGTTTAAAAAAAATACATCGAAGGATAAGGAGAACATAAATGAACGAGATTCAAATCAAGAGTATGGTAAATTTACCCAAAGCAAAAAAAATGAAAATTTAATGAAGAAGACTTTTTGTGATTTTAATTATCGGAAAAATTAGATTAAAAAAATTATATTTTGAATTTTATTATTTTCGCACAACAAAAGTCTTCTCATTTTATACAATTTTTGAACAAATCCTAATAAAATTTTGTGTATATTCGAATTTAAAACAGAGAAAAAAAACAACAAACATTTACCAACATAGTGAAAAACCGTCATAACGGACGTTCACGGAACCAATCACCGTAGTGACGACTATACAGAAATGTTCGTTATATAATCGTAAGCACGTAAGGACGTTATAAGTGGATTATAAATGAATTTCACTGAACTTATATATTTATTTGAAATTAAACGAATTCATGAGAATAAATTAGTTCGTGTTTTTTTTTGTGTATTAATTGTTGTAATAAATTGTTAATTTAATTGGTGGTTTAATTATTTTCTTCTTTTTTCATTATTATCATTTAAAATTTACAAAAAGACTAATAATGATAATAACCAAAAAAAGAAGAAGAAGAAGAAATAAAGAATACTATTATCGGTTTTTTTTTGTGTCTAAAAGAGGATTTTCATTGTAATTTTTCATTGAAATTTTTCATTGTAATTTTTCATTGAAATTTTTCATTGTAATTACAACAACAACAAAAGAACATTCTAAAACGTTTTTAAATATTTTGTTTAATTTTTTTGTTTTTTTGTTTTCATTTGTATATTTTGTATAATTTATTTTCCTTTTCCAATTTTCTTTCTCTTTTTTTTTATAATAAATATTTTTTTTCTAATAATAATACTTAACCCGGAATGAACCCTAAAGAACCCTACAGAACTATATGAAACTTATTCTATATAAATTGTGTTTAGCTAAATCGAAATTAATGAAGTTAAGGTAAATTATTTATTGTCTTATACGAAAAAAAATTATTATTGTTTAATTTATATTTTGTATTTAAGGCAGCTACGACATGACACTTCTATAAATGTTTTTTTTGTTTATTTTCTTTATATAAATCCTATAATTATTTCGTTAGAATTTAATAGAATTTTTTTTTTAATTGTATAATTTGTAAATTAAAAGTGTTTACAAGAAAACACAAAAACAACAAACGATCGATGATGAAAAAGTCTTTTTGAAAGAAAATTAGAAAACTAAACGCAAATACAATTTTCATTTTAAAATTAAAATCAAAGTCCTAATTAAAACGTTATTATTAATTTTTACCATTTTCTTTAAATAAATTTTCATTTTATCATTATTTTTGTAATATACGATAAATCTTTATTAGAACAACAATATTTTTTTTTTTTTGTTTTTCATCGATTATAAATTGTGCAAATTATGGCAATGTTAATTTTTCTAATTACTTTACTTTCAACTTTATTACATTTAGTGAAAATTTATTAAAATATTTAATCCACGGAAAATTTATATGTTTAAGAAAAGTTTACATTAAGATTATATTGCTTGTATTCTGAATTTCTATTTTTTATATCTTTATAAATTACGATATAAAATCAAATATGACGAATATAAATTCATGAAATAAAATTCTATTAAATATTAGCATTATTGATTTTTCATTTTCATTTTCATTTTTGTTTTTTCTTTTTTTTTTTTCTTTCTTTTTTTAAAGAAATAAAAGAAATTTCAATTAGAATTAAATTAATTATTTAAAAAATATATATACATACACAATTATACACGATGTCTATGTGATCCTAATTGAGCACGACTTAATACACTACAATCACATACAAGACAATGATAATGTGTTTGTTTTAAACTATAACTACATTCAATATTACCATTATTTGGATCATCAATATTCTCATTTAATTCAGTTGATGTACATTTTTCATTATTTGATACTTTACGAAAACCAGCCATACGTATATATTCTAGTTTACTATGTTGACGACGATGTGCAACAACTTTATTTGTATCTGAACATATAAAATTACATTTTAAACAATGAAAATGTGATGATTTATTATTTTGTCCTGAAAATAAAAAAATAACTAAATTTATTATTGAGTTTTTTCTTTGTTAATGATATTTTTTTTTTTGTAAATGATTTCTAATAAAAATTATCAATCTTTAAATATCAGAAATTTTTTAAATGAACTAGAAATTAAATTGTAATTTTAATCGATCTAATTTTAATTTGTTTACAGTAAAAAATCTAAATTTATGACGTTCAAAAAATGTTTGCGCACAAATTATGAAATTTTTAAAGATTAAAAAATTGATAATTAAAATTACAATAATTAAAATTAAAAATTGAAAAGAAAGAAAAGAAACGAAACTTACCAATATTTTTACTATAAGCACAATCATCATAACCACATCTCATATTTGCTCTATATTGTTTAAAATCATCACCCATTAATTTATCTAAACGTTCATGACGTGCAGTATGTTGTACAAATCTTGTTTTATCACAAAAACTATAAAAACAATCATTACGACAACAATGAAAATGTGATTGATGATTACGATAACCACAATTTTGAAAATTACAATCTTCATTAAAACGAAATTTTAAATAACCATGTGGTATTGGTTCATCTTTAAATATTTTAAAATTTTGTCCTTTATTATTATTTAATTTCATTAATTTTTTATTATTTTGTTGTAAATTAATATCATAACAATCATCTTGTTGTTGTTTTCGTTTAATATGTTGCTGTTGTTGTTGTTGTTGCTGCTGCTGTTGTAATTGTTGTTGTTGTAAATTAATTAAATCTGGTAATTTAGGTAATTCAAATTGTCCACCAGTAACAAATGGAAATAATTGATTTGTTGTTGTACCACTTACTGATGGTGATAATGATTTTCTTGATCCTAATGTTTGTCCTGTTGTTGATGTTGTTGTTGTTGTTAATAATCTACCACTTGTTGATGGTTGATCAATATCCATTAAATTTGTTTGTAATTGTAAATTTTGTCCACCCAAAAATGGATATAAATTTTGATAATAAAATGGATTTTGTTGATAAAATGCCAATTGTGCTAAATGTAAATTTTGTAATGAAAAATTTTCAACAAAATTTGGTTGTCGTAAAAGTTTTTCATTAATAACACCAATTGTTGGTTTATTATTATTATTATTATGATTTGTTATATTATTACTTTCATTTGTAAATTTACTAAGATCTTGTGGTTGATCATAAACAATTGTTTTTGTTGTTTTTATATTATTATCATCATTATTATTAGATATTATTGATGATGACGATGATGATGATGATGATGATGATGATAATTTTGGTTTTATTAACATTGCACAATCAGTTATTGTTTCATTTGGTGTTATTAATGATGTGGCTGCTGTTGCTGTTGTTAATTTACGTTCATCCATTAAATGACTTAATTTTGTTGTTTGATGTTTTAAATAATGAATTTTTAATTTCATTTCTTCAGAAAATGCCTAACAGAATAATAAATATATTTTCTTTTAGTTTCAAAAAAAAACAAAAAATACACCGCAAATAAATAAAATTCTCAGAAGAAAAACCAAAAGAAATGATGTCATCAATATAATTTTTCTATTGTGATTTTATTTAATTTTCAATTAAAATTTTAATTTACCTGATTACATAAATCGCAGTGATGATGTGTCTTCTTTTTTAATTTGCAAAATGGTCTTTGACAGGCATTGGCAGGTTCTGTCAAATGTTGAAATGAAACATTAGGTTCTTGATCAGAATTTTGGGGAAAATATGTACCAGCTGCACGTACAACTGTAATTAAATTCAGTGTTTTTGGTATGTTTGTTTTTTTTTTTGCTTTCTGTTTTCGTTCTTTTTTAAATTAAATTAAATATTTTTAATATAGAAAAACGTTACGTTAAATATTTAAATACAAGAATAAGTAAACGAAATAAAAAAATAGATGTTAGTTAAAAATTAATATAAAATAATGGGTTTTGTTGTGATTAGAAGTATAAATGTAAATTGTATAATAGAAATTTTTTTTAATGTTTTGGGTGCACAATCTACTTATTATTTTGTTAAGAAAACTATATTGTATTATAATTAGATAGAGAGAAATGGACGAAAAAGGAAAAGGTAAAATATAAATAAGATCAAATTTTTTAATATTAATTCTGGTTAATTTCATTTAGATTGTTACTTTTTTTTAATAAAAGTTATAAAAGTGATAAGACTAAGGTGTAGAAAGTATGATCGTGCGAAAAGCATACAAAAAAAAAAAAAAGAAGAAGAAATTTATAGAATAAATATAAAAAGTGACTAACCTTGAACTTTATCATCATCAATTAATTTTAATTCTTGATGTTTTATTGGTATTGTTGTAATTAATCCAGTACCACCAAGTAATCCTAATGTTGTTGTACCTATTATTGTTGGTTGTTGTTGTTGTATTGTTGACATATCAATATTATTATCATTACTTAACTTATCACAATTATTATCATTATTATTTATTAAACGTTGATTTAAACGATTTATTAATTCACAATCATTACTATTATTATCATTATTAAATTTTTGTTTTAATAATTTATTATTATTATTATTGTTATTATTATTATTATTATAACTATTTATATTATTTATATTATTAAGACTAGTTTGTTGATTTATTATTGTATTATTATTTAATTTTATATCATTATCAATATCATCATCATCATCATTATTTTCATCATCATCATTAAATTGACGATTATATAATTGTTGTTGTAATTGTAATTGTAATTGTTGTTGATGTTGTTGCTGCTGCTGCTGCTGTTGTTGTTGTAATTGTGTATCAATTATATTTATTGTTGAATTAATTTTTTTTATTAATGAACGACAAATATGTGTTAACATATCATTTGATGATATAAATGAATATTGACATTTTCTACAATGATAATGACGATTCACCTATTTTTTTTTTTATTTCCACAATAAAAAAAAAGAAATAAGAAGAGAAAGAAAAACAAACAAATATAAATTTTTGAAAATCGAAATAAAATTTATTTTTTAAAACAATAAAACTTTGAACAAATCACATGATTAATAGTGGAAGTTAATGAATTGATTAGTAATTTTTTTTATGGAACAAGAAAACAATTATTTAACAAGACTTGAATTCTAACGACTAATGACATTTTATTAATTTTAAAACTTTATTTCCGTAACTAAATGTTTGTAGGGAAGGATGATTTAGCAAAGACTATAATCATTCTTATTCTATTTTTGTCTTTCATTTAATATTTTAGCAAAAACTTAAACCAATGAATATAAACACGGTTAAACGATGAAATTACAGAAAAAAATTCAATTAATTAAAAAAAAAATTAAAAACAAAAGAATAAAAATAAACGAAATTAAAAAAATTTACCTTATTATTTTGACATCCAAATAATTTACAATCATAATTACGATCAAAATAATCATAATTTTCTAAAATTTTTATATTTTGATGAAATTCTTCAAGATGTTTTTCCATTGTACGAGAATAATTTGTTGCAAAATGACAACGTTCATAATTACAATGAAAATGTAATAATTGTTCATATATACAATTATTAACCATACATTTATCTGATGGCTGATAAATTTTTACTTTTTGTTCAATATTACTAATTGATGAATTTTGTAAAAATTTACTTTCTGTATCATAATTATTTAATGTATTTGTTGTAATTGTTGTTGTTGGAATTGTTGTTGATGGTGTTGAACGATTTTGATCATTTTTTTCTAATTTAAAACTTGTAAATATTGCTTGTGGTGATTGTTGTGTCTAGATTTTTTTTTTTTATTTAAAAATAGAGAAAAAAAAAAAGAAAATTTATAATAAAGTTCTTTTTATCAATGAACATTTATAATCGTTTCAAAAATATTTAACCCCTTCGGATATTTAAAAAAAAAAAATAATAAATTTTAATTTTCTACAAATTTCTAAAAAATGTATCGACGTAAAATATTATCCATTTGCAATTTAGACATTTTTCCCATTTCCTTAATATTATTTGTAAAAATAAAAACGAATATAATTAAAAATATGTTCAAACTTACATTATTATAGACTTCAACGACACGATTTTTTGGTGGACGTCCTCTTTTACGATTAAAAAAACCTTCAATTGATGTTATTTGTAATAAATTTGAATTTTGTAATATACTATCGGCACTACGTGTTAATTGATGCATACGCATATGTTCTGATATATCATTAATACTACGTGGTAATACAGCTTCACAATCTTTAACTAAACAATGTAAATGTGATTCATTTGTTTGTATAAAACATTCAATTAAATTTTTATTTAATTGCTGTTGTTGTTGTGGTTGTTGTTGTTCCTGTTTTATATTATCATTTTTTAAATTTAATGGTTCATTTTGTTGTTCTCCTATTGATTGTTTTGTACACATATCAGTAAAATATTGTCTTATCATTTTTTCAATATCATCAATACTGGTTAAACGATTATGTTCAATAAAACTAGAATTTTGTATAACATTTTTTGGAATACCATCTTCTAAATTATCTGGATTATTTATTAATAATTTATTGTTTATATAATTATCGGTAAGTTGTTGTTGTTGTTGCTGCTGCTGTTGTTCTTCAATTTGTTGTTGTTGTTGTTGTTGTAATTGTTTTTGTTGCTGCTGTTGTTGTATTTGTATTTGTTGTATTAATTCTGTTGATAAACCAGCAGCATATAACATATTTAAACTATTATCAATATCATTTATTTGTTTATATTCTAGTGGACTTGAACGATTTGAAAATGGTAATGTTAATGTTATTTCTGGTGATAATGCTGATTTAATACCAGATGATGTATTTATATTAATTTGTTGTTGTTGTTGTTGTTGTATTAATTTTGTTGTTAAATCAGTTGGACACATTATTGATTGTAATGTTTTTGCTGTTAAATTAATATCATTTGTTATTAATTTTTGTGACATTTTAAAACGACGATATGCAGTCTCTGAATCCATACGTTCATGTTTACGTTTATGACTTAATAATTGTCCACTTGAATGTAATACATATGAACAATTATCTCTAGTACAATGTATATGATTACAAATACGTGAAAAACGGCAACTTTCATATGGACATGATTCTGTTTTTAAAAATTTTTTAAAACCATCACGTGATAATTGTTCATCTTTTATATGATATGATTTATGTTTTTCTGTAATTAAAAAAATATAAAAATATAAAAATACAAAATAATAATAATTATTATTATTATTAGGAAAAAGAAAAATAGAAAAAACACATACACACACACACATAAAAGAATAATTACTAAAGAAAAGCAATAAATAAATTAATAAGAATAAAAATTAAAAAAAAAAGTACAAAATAATGTAATTTTTGTTTTTATAAATTTATTTGTCGTCATTTTTTGTTTTTTTGTTTGTTTTTTCGTTAAACGTGATAAATATTATAAATAAATAATCACATAAATAAATAAACAGTATTAGTGAAGTACGTGATACTTAAAAGAATAATTCAACTTTTTATTCAAGTTGAGTCATATATTTAATTGTTTTTCATATTTTATTCGTTGAAATTTTTCATAAATAAAAAAAAATTACGTTCTGCTAAAATTATTGTTTAATGAATAATTTGTAATTTTATTATATTTTTTATCCTTATTACGACATATTTTTCTATTTACTAAAATTTAATCGATTATGTTGTATTAAAAGTAGACATCCAAAAGCAAATAATTGAAAATGATGACGAATTTTCAATGAAAAAAAAAAGAAAGATCGATCACTGTAAAGTTTATTTTTGTTTGTAATGATAAGACAACAACAATCATCTAAGGTAATTTGAATGCGTTCACATGAAATTCATCATAATAAAATGCAAAAATATTCAAAATCTGTAACACATTGAAATTTGTAGTCATGTAAATTATGTGTGTTTAACGTATACGTTTAATTAACTAATAAACGTCACAGTTACAAAATACCAAAAAAAGTAAAAATTCTATTCTTACAATAATGAATTGTACAAAAAATGAGAAGATTTTTTGTTTATTTTATTTTCATTTCATTCTTGTATTGTATTGTATTGTATTTCAATTTTTTATTAACTTAGTACATCAACGACTAAGGTTATTTAGTAACTAGGAGACCTAATATTTTTGAGGTGGGTTCTGAACCACCTAGCATATTAATTCGATTCGGCGCATTGCCAGCTATTAGGAAACATGCAGATTTCCTAAGAAGAATCGTTCGGATCATTCATTCTTAATCAACGGTGTGCAGATTTTCTTCTATTCTTTTTCGATACATAATACATAAAATGATATATAAACAATTATAATTGTATGTAGAAAATAAAAATAATAATTAAAAAGTAATTGAATAAAAAAATTATATACATATAAATATGATGACAAATTAAACAGATTAATGTAACCAGATTTCTAATAGTACATTATGTGTGGGCGTTTGTAATTGAAATATTCTGATATTATATTCCAAAGCGTCATATAGATTTTTTTTTTTCTGTGTTTTTTTTTTGTTTTTTTTATTTGATATTTATTTGTAAATTGTTTTTTTTTTTTTGTTTGTTTGAAAATGGAGAAACTGAATAGAACTGAACTCAATCATAAGAAAAAATAAATAAAGAATTACTTGAATTACATTTAATAGGAAAACAAAAATATTAAGAGATTTATGCTGTGAATAGGCAAAATTTAAATTTCATTTTATTTCTAATACAGAAGAAATAATTTCTGTATAGTTTATGAGAAACAATAAATGAGATCTTTTATACATGTGTTGACGGTAAATAAGTTTTAATGTGAAAATTAACTAATGATTGAATGACTGATGAATAAATGTACACCTGGACAGATTATTTAAGATCATCAATTAAATGTAACATAATAAAAAAAATTTGTTATTATTTTAATAAGAAACAGAAATCTAAATGAAAATAATTAATTTATTTAGAATTTTTTATAAATTAAAAATAAACACATAAAATAATATTCATTGTATGTATTAGATGACATTATAAAATGTACATAACCGAACGATTCTTCTTAGGAAATCTGTATGTATTCCTAACAGCAGGCAATGCGCCGAATTGAATTAAAAATTGCATATACAAATGCTAGGTGGTTTAGAAACCACCTCAAAAATAGTAGGTCTCAAGGTTGAATATTATAATCGATAGGTTGCTTGCCCTTGTAAAATAAATAAAACTAACTAACTAACTAACTAACTAACTAACTAACTAAAATGTACATTGAAATTAATCTGAATATATAAAAGTCTCTATGTACATTGTAATATTTTTAAATAAACAAATGTAATTGAACTTTAATAGAATTTATAAAAGTGTCAAGATCACGTATCCGGATAATCGTGAATTATTAATAAATTGAATTAAATTCTTATTTTTTCGTTTTAATAATAAAATATAAACTTGTCATCCTAATTCACCTTTGCACCTTTATCGTTTCCTAAATTTTATCTAATAATAATTTTCTATTTTTTATTAATTTGTTAAAAAAAAAGAATTATAAATAAAATATTTTTCTCTTGTAATTCAACATTATTGTTGTTGTTGTTTTTTGTTTTTTGTTTTCTAAACGTAAATCTTTTATCATACAATAATTCACAGAATTAAATTAATTAAATCTATGAATAAATAAAAAAAAAAACAAAAACAAAAAGAAAAAAAAAAAAATTCAATTGAAAAATATGTAAATAAATTTAAGTCAAATTTACCCCTAACAAAAATAACTAAACTTTAAAATTGATTTGTTCTTGTATTATTTCAATTACAGACAGACAAAAACATTAAATATTATCAATTAAACTAAACTAAACTAACTAACAAAAAAAAAGAAGAAAAACAACAAAAGCAAAGCGAACACATAAAAGAGTGACCGAAATATAAATTAAAAGTAGTAACGTGTATTTTGTGATTGAAATTATTTTTTATATTAATTAATAAATTAAAATGGAAATTTTTAAAATAAACTCACCCATATCAGCTTTATTTTTAAATGTATATTTACAATTATTACGTCTACAATGAAAATGTGTTGTCCTTTGTCCAGCAAATACACAATAAATTGTACAACATTCTTCAGTAGCACGAAAACGTTGAAAACCTTCCTGTATAATTGCTGAATCTTTACGATGATAATTTGAATGCATTTGTACATCACTTGTACTTATATAAGTTTTATCACAATTTGGTTGTATACAATGATAGTGTGTCTGTTTTTTATTATGTGAACAATTTTTAAATTGTATACCACAATCATCTGTTGATGAATAACGTAAAAAACCATGATTTAAACTTTCATTACGTTTTTTATGCCATTTAAGATGACGTATTATTTCCTCTTTTTTACTTAATATTTTACCCATACAAATTATATCATAACAATGATAATGTTCACGTAAATTATCTGATTGACAATGTTCATTATTACAATCAAGATACGATGAATATTTTGTTAAATATTTTGAATAATCAGCTGGAAACAAAAAAAAAAAAAAAATAAAATAAAACAAAAATTCAACTAACAATTGGAATAAATAAAAGTAGTAATTATTTAATTAATTATTAATTAACCATTTAATTATTGTTCACTTGTCTCTCTTTTAATCTTAATTCTTAATTAAAAAAAAAAAAAAAAAAATTTACAATGAATTTTTCACCCAAAAAAAAAACAAAACAACAACAACAAAAACAAAACTTAAGGAAAAGAAGAAGAAGAAGGAAAAAAAACAGAAACAGAAAGAAATAAACTTTTAATTTTTAATTGATATTTCCTCCATAAAAACACAGAAAAAAATAAATTCTTTAAGAAAAGAAAAGAAAAGAAAAGAAAAGAAAAGAAGAGGACAGAGTTTTAGATCTTTATGGATTCATTATTTATTTGTGTGTAATTTCGTCTGAGTCACGAGGGACCACAATTTCTGAATAAAAAAAAAGAAAAAAAAAAACAAAAAAAAACAAAAAAACAGACAAAGACAAAAACAGACAAAGACAAAACTATAGACATATGAAGAAGTACTTCACAGTAAAAATGATGAAGAAGAAGAAGAAGAAGAAGAAGAAGAAGAAGAAGAAGAAGAAGAAGAAGAAGAAGAAGAAGAAGAAAAATGATGATGATGAAGAAGAAGTCTTGATTGTCTCAATTAAATAAATATATATAAATTTTTTTTTTTTTTTTTTTGTTTTCTTCAATTTTTCGTCTTTTTTAATTTTTTCGTTTTCATTTAATTTTTGTTTTTTTTTCTTTTTCTTTTTCTTCGTTCATTCAATTAAAATCACAATTCCCAGGGTTCCCAAATGGTTGAACTATATAGAAATATGTAGATGGCACAGAAATATAATATTAGATTGTGCGTGTAAAATGGTAAAATGTGCGGAGTAAATAAAAATATACATTTTTTTTTATTATTATTATGAAAAGAAACAGAAAGAAGAAGAAGAAGAAGAAGAAAAAAAAATTAACATATGTCACAATGATACACACACACACACACACACACAACAACAACAACAACACTAACAATAATAACAACAGCAACAACAACAATAAACAAAAAGAACAACGTTTTTATTTTTTAATAAATTCCTTAAGAAAAATTAAAAAGGAAAAAAGGAAAAAAAAGGAAAATGGAAAAAGAAGAATTATGAAAATATGGAGAAGTGACAAAACAAAAAAAAAAGACAAAGCGAGAGAAAGAAATTTAAGTTAAGGTGAAATTAGATAAAGTGAGTAGATTAGGGGTTAGTGGGTGGCGGTGGGTGGGGTGATGTGAGAGTAAATAGACAAATAGACAAATAGAAATAGAATTCAGTAAAAAGAATTAAATAAAAGTGGAGTGGGGTGTATTGGGTACACAAACAGAGAATAAATAATCACACAAATAATGTATAGAGAACAATTTATTTTGTTGTTATTGGTTGTTGTTGTTGTTATTGTTGTTGTTATTGTATGTTATCAAAACTATAACAACAACAACAACAACAACAGAAAAAAAAAAGCAGCATATTAGTACACAAAAAAAAAAAATTTCTATATATATTTATAAAAAACCATAACCGGGAAAAAAAATAAATTCTATTTTATTTTTCAATTTAAAAAAATAAAAAAAAAAATAATAAAAAAAAATAAAAAACAAAAAAAAAAAAATAAATGAAAGAAAAAAAAAATGAGAGAAAAAAAAAAAAAAAGCTTTTTAAATTTAATCAAACAGAATAAAAAAAAAAAAAATGGAATAAAATGGAGAAGAATAATAATTTATATAAACTAAACTAAACTCTCTAAATTAAATATAAAAAAAAAAAAAAAACAGAAAAATAAAGAAAAAAAAAACACACACACACAACAAAAATTGATATTATTTGTGTGAATATGTGACTGTGTGTGTGTGTGTGTGTGCGTGTTATTTATTTCAATCAAAAAAAAAAAAAAAACATACAAAATACAAAATACAAAATATAAAATACAAAATATAAAAAATCATGTCTCATTCTAAGTAAATCATCTGGTTAAATTAAAAAACAGAGATGAGTTGGTTGGAATTTTGTTCGTGTTTTTTTTTTCTTTTCATTTTTTTTTTGTTTTTTTCCTTCAAATTTTATCCAAAACAAAAAAAAAACATTTTTCTATTTTGTCTTTTTTTTTCTTGTAAAAATTTTAAATTCTATTTTACAGGCATTTAGTTTTTTTTTTACAGCAAATTCCCAATAGATTCACACACACACATAAACACAACAAACAAATTAATTAAACAGAAAAACAAAACAAAAAAAAAAAACATCATCGCTAATTCATAGAAATTGTTCTCATTTTCAGTTTCATTTTAATTGTAATTTTTATATTTTGTCAATTAATTAATTTGTGACTAAAGATTTATAATTAATTAATTAAAATGAATGAAAGAAGGTAGAAGAATTTAAGGGTAAAATTGTATAAATAATTAGTGAACGTGAAAAGTTTTAGAAAATGTTTGAAAAAAAAGAAAAAAAGAAACAAACCAAAAATTTAATTTTTTCTTTTTTTTTTTAGAATTTCAAACCAGAGAAACTTCAAATATTTGTGTAAAGATATTTGAAATAAATAAAAAAAACACACACACACAATAGTACATACATACATACATACATACTGTACTGAATCATTTCCCTCCACCCTAAGTAGTAGTGTATAGTTATAGTTAGTTAGTAATGAATGAATGAACAGAGAAAAAGAAGAAAAAGTAGAAGAAGAAGAAGAAACAAAATAAAAATTATAATTTTTTTTTTCCCATTTGATATTTTTGTTGTTGTTGTTGTTTGTGATGTTTTTTTTGTTTTTAAAATTTATTGTTGTTGTCTATTTATTGTATATTTTGTACTTTTTTTTTTTTTTTTTTATAATTTGTATCATTTTTTTTGTTTTTTGTCCATTCCTTTTCATTTCTTTTCTCATTTCATTTCATTTCTTTATTCATATGTGTAAAAAAAAAATTTTTTTTTATTTTTTTTTTTTAAGAAGAATGAGTGGTTAAATAGATAGTGATAGTGAGTGAAAGAGAGAGAGAGAGAGAGAGTTACATATTATATATATAGATCGTCTCTAACATTTTAACATTTAAGCAATTTAAGCCAATAAAGATTTAATTTATAAATCGTGGGAATATTAACCAACTTTGATTTTATACAATTGAAACAAATTGAACGTAAGTGCCTATACATATTTATATATATATATATATATATATATATATACATATTTACAAACAAATACACTATTACACTATTATAACTATATCAACTACACTAATAATAATAATTATATATATTTATGTATAGAGGAGAGATATGTGTGTGTGTGTAGCCATGTATGTACCTAAAGAAACGATTCTTTTTTTTTTTTTTTGTAATTTTTATAGGAAAAAAAAAACAAAAAAAAAAAAAACGCACACGTCACATAAATGAACGTACATCTCGCACACAGAGATGCACATATGAATTATTTTTTTTTTATGAATAATTAAAAGGAAATTAAAAGAAAAAAAAAACACAGAAAACAAAAAAAAAAGAAAGAAAGATGAAAATATTGTGGTAAGAAGAAGAGGAAAAATGATAAGAAAAATTGTATATGGCGTATATAAAAAAAAAGTTTGGTGCCCGTATTAAAATTATATTTCTCTAATTAAGAATTTTTTTACTTAAATAATTTTATGGGTTTTGTTGATGTTTTTGTTGTTGTTGTTGTTGTAGTTTTTTGTTTTTCTTTTGGGTAATGTACGAGTAAATAGATGTGAATGATTAACAGGCCCATTGGACAATATAATATAATTATAGAATCCAAAAAAAAAAACAAAAAAAAAACAATGAAATTATAGAATACAAAAATTAACATTAACATAAATTTATTCACACATATAAAATAATTACTTTTGGGTAATGTACGAGTAAATAGATGTGAATGATTAACAGGCCCATTGGACAATATAATATAATTATAGAATCCAAAAAAAAAAAACAAAAAAAAAACAATGAAATTATAGAATACAAAAATTAACATTAACATAAATTTATTCACACATATAAAATAATTACTGATGACAAATAAAATAAAATAAAATAATTTCCCTTTAAATGAATTTCTTACAATTTCTATGACGTGTTCAGTTCTTAACTGAACAAATAAAAGCCTTTTTTTTATTATTTAATTAATTTTTCTTATAAATATGAATATGACAGAAATTAAAAGGTAAAAAACAAAAACAAAAACATTTGAAACAAACAAACGTACATATTGTGTACATTGTATTGCATTTCAATTTATTATCCAAGTACATCAACGACTAAGGTTATTTAGTAACTAGGAGACCTAATATTTTTGAGGTGGGTATCTGAACCACCTAGCATCTGCACATGCAATTTTTAATTTGATTCGGCGCATTGCCAGCTATTAGGAAACATGCAGATTTCCCAAGAAGAATCGTTCGGTTAAAACCTTATCCTGCACACCGGCCGGAGGGTCATAGATGTTATTAATCATTGCCCACTACTTTATGTGTGTACATTATTGATAACTTTTAATTAAATAAACACATGATAAAAATTAGTGAGATTAATTAATTAATTAATTATTATTATTAATTAATTTTTAAGAAATAAA
Source organism: Pedicia rivosa (assembly GCA_963082725.1). NCBI lineage: Eukaryota > Metazoa > Arthropoda > Insecta > Diptera > Pediciidae > Pedicia > Pedicia rivosa. The sequence continues at coordinate 2,851,814 of OY720156.1, read as the reverse complement.
ATCAAACAAATGAAAACGTAAATTAAAAAGAAAGTAATTTTGTAAATATTTACTAATTGCAGAATATCATTTTTTTTTTGTGGTTTTTAATTAGTTTTAATTTTAAAAAAAAAATGTATACAACAATTACGGAATCAGGTATTGGACACCACCTGATTATCAGGTAATTTTTTATGGTGCTTTCACATTAACCCAATTATAATGGGGATCAGGTCGTAAAGTTGAAAGTTTAAAATGAATTTTCTCTGAATCATTTCATTTTTTTTTTCATCATCAGACATATTAGTTAATTTATTTGTTGCTGTTATTATATATTGTTGTTGTTGTTGTTGTTGTTGTTGTTGTTGTTGTTGTTGTTGTTGTTGTTGTTGTTGTTGTTGTTGTTGTTGTTGTTGTTGTTGTTGTTGTTGTTGTTGTTGTTATTATTTTATTTAATTTTACTTTTCATTATTGTTGTAATTTTTTTTTTTTTGATAATGATGATAAACGATGATAATAATCATAATGACGTTAACGTTTGACGTTTAAAGAAATTTTAAAATTTAAGAAATATTTTTAATTTTGTTTTTGTTTGTTTGTTTGTTTTGTTTTTTTGTTCTTCTAATTTTTTATTTTGTTCGAAAACTTAACATATTTAAAGAGTGCGAAAAAGAGAGTGAGTGAGAGAGAGAGAGAGAGAGAGAGAGAGAGGGAGAGAATTGAGTATTATTTACAATTTAAGTAACACATCAGTAACAATAATAATAAAAAAAAGTTGTGTTAATTTAATTTCCTATCAAAAAATAATTATTACATAAAAAAAACAAACAAAAATTCTGTCACATTTTTTTTTTTCCATTTTCTTTCGTCACTTTTTTTAGTTCTTTTTCTTTAAACTTATGAATTAAAGAGAAGAAAAAAAAAATACAACAACAAAAAAAAAAAACAGTGGAGACGTAGAATGATAAAGAGAGAGAGAGAGAGAGAGATAGTAAGGGGATTGTGTTATAATAAATAGAAGGAATAAAAAACAAAATAAATTCAAGATAGAACAAAAAAAACTAAAAAAACAAAAAACGTAAAACTAAAAAAACAAAAAACGTAAAAAAACGCCAATTTTTTTTTTCTCTATAAACGAAAATTTAAATGTTAAAATTCTTGGCAATTGTAACAAGAAATTCTCTAAAACAAACGAATTGAATCTAAATTTATTTATATAAATAAAATTTTAAGGAGCAAAAAAAAAAACAAATTGAGAGAGGGAGAGAGAACGAGAGAGTGATAGAGAGAGTAAAGAACCAACAAAAAAAATAACAATAAACGAAGAAGAAAAAGTCAATTTTTACGTAATTCAAAAATTTTTACACAAGAAAAAATTTTATACAAAAAAAAATACATGTCAGACAGAGAGAGAGAGAGAAGAAAGAGATTAAAATAGGTGAAAAATCAAAGAGAAAATTCGTTTATAAAATGATTTTTTTCTTTGTCCAAAAACTTTCAATCAAAATTCAAATTCAAATAATTGCAACCAAAAAAAAAAAAATATAAATAGAATGAAAATTGTGTGGAAAAAAGAATTAACATTTTCCTATTAAATAATTGGAATTAAAAAATTTTCTCTTTGACTTTTTTTTTCAAATAAATTTTCTTTTTTTGTTTTTTTTTTTTCTTTTTTCAGAAATAAATCATTTTTTTTTCTCTCTCTTTCGTTTATTTTCTAAAAAAAGACTTTTTGGTTAGAAATTTATAATGAATTTTTTTCTATAATAAAATATTGAAACATCTGGAAATATTATGTTATCAATTATTTATTTATAAAGGAAAGCTGGAGAGAGAGAGTGAGAGTGTGTGTTTAAAAGAGAGAAGGGGAGAGAGACAAAAAGAATCATATAAATTTTTTTTTTATTGTATCTGGAATTGTAATTAAACAATATAAAGAAAGAGCTGAAAAGAGTGAGTGAGAGAAAGAGAGAGAGAGAGAGTGGATGAAAAAAGAAACAAGAAATACAAATTATAGAAAAATTTCGGTTATATATTTTCATCTTTATTTGTTCGTCTGTTGTTTTTGTTGTTTAAAAAAAAAAAAAAAAATTACGAAATAAAAAAACAAAACCAAAAAAAAATTGTAAGAAGTTGACGTTTTACTTTAATTTATTAGAATTTTTCGATTTTTCTCTACCTATCTCCCCCTCTCTCTCTCTTTACATTCACTCTTATTCGATCACACATCACAATTTTTAATTGACTATTTATTAATTTGCTTTTTTGTTTGTTTGTTTTTTTCTTTCTTTCTTTTTTAACTTTTAATTTAGTTCAATTTAAAATTAACGATTTGGCATTTAAAACCACCGTAATATACGACTTTATTTTTAGGTTTTTCTTGAAAAGAAAAAAAGAAAATAGAAAATACAAAAAATAAAAAAAAAAAAAAACGGAATGAACAAAAAAAAAAAAACAAAAAAAGCAACAAACACAAAATAAAAAATTAGTTGCAATTATTGAGAAAATAAAGATAAAAATAACAAAAAAAAAAAAAAAAAAGTGAATGATGAGAATAGAAAAATTGATTTGACATTTGTAAACAAAAATTTTTATAGTGAATTGAGATTAAATGGAAAATAAAGAATTAAAAAATTTTCATGCTGATTACACAGAAATTTTAATTTATCTGTTTTTTTTTTTGGTTTTTTTGCTTTCGATTTTGGTTTAAAAATATTTTATTTTATATCGTCTGACGTCAGAATATAAAAGTGAATAAATAATTTCTAAATTGTTCTGGTTTTTTTTTTTTTCTTTTATTCGTTTCTCTTGAAATTTTACGTAATTTCATTCTTAGAAGAATTTTTCTTAGATTTTTCATCAGAATGACAAAAAAATTTTGTTTTAATTAATAATTTATTGTTACGTAAATTAATTGAATTATTTACCAAATAAAATACAAAACACAGGAAAAAACAAAGGAAAATATTAAATTTAAATTATTTCAATGAAAATTATTTCAATGAAAATTAAAACATAAAAAAAAGAAACATCGATAGAAAGATAAATAGAAAAATTGACATTATTGAGAAGAAATAAAAGAACGTTTGTCTGGTAGTCTGGTAGTCATATTATTTAATGGTTAACTTAACATTCACAATTGATTTTTAGTTAAAGGACTCCGATTCACATAAGTAAAGTCCACTTTGTAAGCACGTCACAAATTTCATTTGAAATTTATTTTTGAAATTTTTCAATCAATAAATAAAACAACAACAACAACAAGAACAAAATTAAATAACAAAAACAACAAGAAAAAAAACTAAAGTAAAAGTTGGAAAATTTTCAAATAAAAAAAAATCTTCATTTCACTGAATAATAATTCTTTGTAAGAAATTTGTAATCGTCAAAAAAAAAACACAAAACAAAAACAAAAACAAACTAATAAAGAAAATTAAAAGATATGATTATGATGTCGTCATTTAATTAATTATATTATTTGTGAAAATCATTTTAAATTAAGATTAAGATTAAGAAGAAGAATATAAAGATTTTAAATATAATTTAATAAATAAAATTTATTAAGGAATCAGAACCATAAATCATTTTTTTTTTCTTTCTTAATTCCATTAATTTAAATTATTTAATAAAAATTGAAGTGTATATAAAATACACTTAAAATAAATACAAGTAAATAAATAAAACTTACCAGCTATATGTTTTTCGGGATCTTGTAATGAAGCCAAATGTAACATCGGTGAGAAAAAACCCTGCGGACATCCAAAAGAAAAAAAAAATGGGTAAATTTTAAAGAAAATTAAAATTATTCAATATTGGAAATTTCCTTTAATATTATTTGATCTTAAGAAAATATAGATTTAAAATTTTAAGCATATGATTTAATACTGATAAGATTTTAGAGTCCATCAAAAAATCATTTTAATTTTAAGAAAAAACAAAAGACTGAAATTATTTTAATCAATTGAATTTTTTTTAATCGTTTAAATTTTAGATTTTTATTCATTTATGTAATTTTTTTTTTGTACGTTCACTATTAATATTTAAATTAGTTAGATAAAAAATGTATCACTTACCAATGATGATTTTTCCAATAATGTTTCAACATTTTTTAACGATATTTTACCGGAATCAAATGAACCTTCATTCATTGAATCTAAATTATCAACAATATCACTACAATCATTATCACCATCACTAATACGTTCATCATCTGTTATCATATTATTTGAATCATCATTATATCTACTTAAATCAAATGGATGTATTGATGAATCATCATGATCATCATCACTAAAATTATCACCAATATCCATATCACTTTGAAATAATTGTTGTTGTTGTTCTTGTTGTTGTTTACGTTGTTTTTTCATTTGATGATGATGATTATTATCATTATCATCATCATCATCATCACAATCATTTTCATCATCATCATCCATACAATCATTTAAATTTTTTAATAAATTAATATTTTTCATTTTAACACTTTGATAATTACCACCAATTGATGATGAATGTATTGATGATGATGGTGATGATGATGACACTGTTGATGTTGTTGACATTAATAACAATCTATTATTACTATTATTGTTATTATTTATATTAACATTATTATTATTATTTGTTGTGGCTGTTGTTGTACCACCTGAATTCTGTACCATTCCTGATGTTGATGATGCCGATGATGATGATGATAATGATGTTGTTGCTGTTCCTGCTGTTGTTAGTGTTGTTGCTGCTGATGCTGCTGCTGCTGTTGTTAATGTTGTTGTTGTTGTTAATGATGTTGTCGTTGTTGTTGATAATTGTTGTACTGTTGTTGGTGTTGACGTTATTAATGTTGGTGATTTATTATGATTACGTAAATGATTTGTTAAATCATTTGTAAAATTTATATTAAAATTATTATTATTAAATTGTGAATAATTAGTAAAATTAATACGTGATGATGTATCATAAATTAATTTATCTGTTTTGGTTGGTGTCTTTGATAATATATTTATATCATTATTATGATGTAATTGTTGTAAATATTGTTGTTGTAATTGTTGATGTAATTGTTGTTGTTGTAATTGTTGTTGTTGACTTAATATCAATGTACTTCCTGTATTTGTTGTTACTGTTGATGAACCACCAATTGTTGTTGTTATTGGTGTTCGTGGTGGTGTTGGTGGTTCTAACTGTGGACATCCAGCTGTAATTAAATTAAAATTATTATTTATAGTAAAATTTTGTTGTTGTTGTTGGTGTAATAAATTCGTAAAAATATTAGAAAAAAAGAACTTTGTGAATAAATCAAATTGTCCGGAGAACATTTTTATTTTCAAATAAATTTTTATTTTTTGAAAAACAAAAAACAAAAACAAAAAAAAAATAACGAAATGTAAAAGTCGCCTGTTCCGTCTATGAAGTTAAATCTTTAATAATTTCAATTCAAACACTGAACATGGACTGAGAAACGAAGAATAATGATGATTGAAATTTTCACCAAAAATCAAAAACTAAAAAACTTAAAATTTTCCAAAAATTTGAAAAAAAAAAACACTTTAGAATTTTTTTTTTAATAAAAAAGTGGAAAGGGTAGTTTCATTCACCCTTATATTAAAAAAAAACTGATGATACGTGAGAGTTGCATATTTTTACCTAAACTATACATAGATACACACACACACACACATACGTGTAGCACTTACACTTTTTTAACCAAAAAAAAAAAAAATAATAAAAATATATTTCTATTTTTTAAGGAGGCTGGAGAAATCAGATACTATCTAATACGAATGAGAGAGAGAGAGCGAGAGAGAAAGAGAGGGAAAGAGAAAAAACTTAAAAAACAAAATAAAGGAAGAAATATACTTCCCGCTGATCCTCTGTTTATTCATCTTGATTGTTGTTGTACTTTATTGAGGCAAAGAAGTGTGGTTGAGGGTTCCTTCTATTAAAATTTCAATTTATTTTTGCCATTCCGTAAATAAGGAAATTCACCCCAAACCAAAAAAAAAATCATATGCTTTACTTTTATTTTATCAATTTTGTATTTCTCTCTCTTAATATTTCAACGTATGTATATTTATATGTGCGTATGTGTATGTTTGTGTGTATGTGTATGTGTGTGTGTGTATGCATAAATGCATGGCAGTAGTCTGATCTTTTTACTATATTTTTTATTGTTAAAAGGTTATTCCCTTTCCTTCTCTTTTTATTTATACAAAAACTTTAAATATTTTTAATCCTGAACCCTTTTTCTATCAGGATTTATTTTTTGTTTTTTTGTTTTTGCTTTTTGGTTTTTTATTCTCTTCATACATTTGGTGAAAGGGAGACAGCAACAATAATAGAAACAACAATTATTAAACAGAAAAACGCCTATTTTTTTTTTCTTGATTTTTTGTGTTATTTTGATAAAAAAAAAAGTTAGACAAAAAAAAAATAGACTATTAAAAACAGAGAGAGAGAGAGAGAGAGAGAGAGCGAGAGAAATACAGACAGTAATAGAGTAAATGATTAAATAAATAGAATTAACAGAAAATGTAACGTCATAACTCAAAAAAAAAATTTTTGTGTCTCAGTAAAAAAAAAAACACGACCATCTGTCCAGAAATTGAAGAATTGAAGAAGAGACACATTAGTAATTAATGAAAAACAAAAAAAAAAACTTTGACCCACGAACTTAAAACTTATTTAAAACAAAAAAACAAAAAAAAAAATTCTCATTCTCCTCTCGTGTCGTCCGATTTGTTCTTCATTTTTCTATTTTTTTGTTTTTTTTTTTGTGAAGAATTGAATAAATGTTGTTGCGCAACAAAACCCTCTACAGTAACTTTATAAATATAATTTTGTTGCATAATAACAAAAATATTATGTTGCCCCATAACATAACATAATTAATAATTTTATAAATTTAATAATTTAATATGAAAAATGTCAATGTGATTTTTTTTATCAAATAATTTTTAAAAGTATACAAAATAATTTCAATGGGAATTCAAGAAGGGAAAATTCTATGGAAATTAATGGAAATAATAATTTATTATTTTGTTTATTTTGTTTTATAAAAAAAAAAAAAAAAGAATGATAGAGAATTTTTTTTGCCTAAAGTTGATATTTATTAATTAGTTTTTATTATTTATTGGATGTAATTTGTAAAGATTTTTTTTTTCAAAATTAACTTTTTAGCTTCAGGTGAATTATTTTTATATATTTTATTCCTTATTTAAGTGTAGCATTTTTTTTTTTTTGTTATATTAAATATTTAATTATATATTCAATTGAATAAATTCATACACACACATACACACACACACACACACAAACACACACACAAACACATACAATGAAATGTTGTGAGATTATTTAGTTATTTGTACAAAAAAAAATTGTTAAACTTACAGACAACGAATTCATTTTTTTTTTTTTTTTTATAAAATTTAATCATTGACGATATAACACAAAATGTTATTTATTAGCTAACTAAACTTAATTAACGACAATGACTTTAAAAAAAAACATTAATGTTACACATTTAGTTTGTTGAATATTTGTGTAAAAAAATTTAACTAAATAAGAATTTATTTGTGTAAAGGAGGAAACTAAAAAAAAAAAAAAAAGAAGAAGTGAATAAGAATTTTATTCAATGTAATTATTTTCTTTAGATTTATTTATTTATTTATTTTGTTTGAATAAATTAATTTTTCTTTTTAACTAAAAGGAATATAAAAGGAATATAAAGAGAAAAATAATAAAAGAATTTATGAAATAATGAAAATAAATTTTTAATCTCCACCTTTTTTATATTTCTGTTTGTCTTTTTTTTCTTTTTTTCTGTTTTTATTTATATTTGTTGTTACCTTATTTTATTATTTTGTGAATTATAAGTTTCAGTACAAAACAAAAACTCTGTCTAGCAGAAAGAAAGAGAGAGAGAGAGAGAGAGATAAAAAGAGAGGAGAGACAGAAGAAAATAAATAAATATTGTATAAATATTGTTTTTGTTGTTGTTACAAAAATGATCTTCTTCATTGCATCTTGATCTTAAATAAACGCATACACATACACACACACATGCACACATATTTTTTATACGAATGTATTTTTGATACAAATAAAAGATGTAATTAAAAGAAATGCATTCAACAATTTTTCTGTTTTGTTTTTTTTTTTTTTTTTTTTGTAACAAAATTTATGTTGTCGATGATTTACGCAAAATTGCCTTCGAGTGATATTCTTGCAGTCGTTGTGTTTTTTTTTTCTTCTTCTTCTCTCTATTTCTTGTTTCTTATTCTTGAGTTTTATTTCTGTTATACTTTTTCATTTATTATTTTCTTTTTATTCTTCTTCTTCTTCTTATCTTTATGCCATTTCTTTTAACACGTTTTTTCTTTAATTTTCTTTCATTCCTTTAATTTTCAATTGAACTTTTTTTTTGTTTTTATCATTTTTTTTTTGTTTCTCTCTCTCTCTCTCTCTCTCTCCCTTTTCAATTCATTATAAATTTAATAAATAAATAAAAATAGAGACAATCATTAAGGAATTATTGTAACAGTTAGTTACTAAACGTAAATATTTTTATGTTGTTTATTTTACGTAATGGAAAATTCTATAAAAGTTTCAACATAAAATAATGTTGATTGTTGTCAAACCTTGAACTTGATACAAAAATTTGATCTATCGAGTATAAAACACAATTTGATTATTTAGAATAAATGAAAAATTAAAATTTTAATTCAAACATTTTGTAATTTCAAATTTTCTTCTAAATATTTTTATTTTTTTATTTTCCCATCATTTTCACTTTACACTTTATGTTTTATTTTGTTTTTTTTTTTTTTTTGTCTCTGTAAGATTTAACCGTTTTAAGTGAAGAAAATTGGTGACACTTTACAAAAAGAAAAAAAAAACAGCTAAAAGCAAAACAGAAAACAAAAAAAGTTAAAATGAAAATCAAATGTTTTCAACAATGTTTGTTGTTGTTTAGCCATTACTGGAGTATCCGGATGGTAATGTACATAATTTTTTTTTTTCTTTCTACATTTTATTATTTTTTATTAAATAGAATTATTCATTTTTTTTGTTGTTGTTGTTGTCAGTGTGCACAGATGTTTGTTCTTCCGTAATAATGTTGTGATGTTGTGTATGGGTTTGGGTTGAAGTTATTTTTTTTTTTTGTTTTTTTATTTTAGTATCTTAAAGAATATGAAAGAAAATTAAAAGACGAAGAAGAAGGAAAATCAAGTTAAAAAAAGAGTTAAAATAGAAAATAATAATATATGTAAAAAAATGGTTAAAAATATGTATTTTCTTATTAGGGGGAAAAAAAAAAGCTGATTATAATTGACTTGTTTTTTTTTGTCTATCGATCTCTCTCTATCTCTCTATCTGTCTCTCTCTCTCTCTCTCTCTCTCTCTCTCTCTCTCTCTCTATGTCTGTTTTACTATTTTTCATTTGTCTGTTTTTTAAAAAGTTCGAAGTCAAAAATATAGATTTTTATTTTTTTTTCCTAAGAAAAACAAGAAAGAAAAAAAGAATACAACCAAAAAAAAAACATTAAAAAACAGAGAGAGAGAGAGAGAGAAAAAAAACACACACACACAGAATAAGAGGAAAAACAGAGAATAAAAAACACTCAAAAAACAAAAAAAAAATATATATTTTCAAAGATAAGACAAGGAATTCAATTAGTTAAATTCATCTCGCGAGAACATGTGGTAATTATTTTCCTGTACTTCTTCTTCCTTCTTTCTCTCTCTCTCGCTCTATTAAAAAAAATTTTTTTATGTTGTTTTTTTGTTTTAAAAGAAGACGAAAGAAAGAAAGAAAGAAAACAAGAACAAAAAAAACGGTAGATGTCAATTACAGATGTCATCATTTTTACAAGAGAAAATTTTTTCGTTTTTTTTTTTTTTTGTAATGAAACTTGTTGCATTTTATAATTTTTATCACTTGTATAGAATTTATTAATAAACATTCTTTGACTGTCGGTAATTTCACCTACATTAATTTAGCATATATGAAACGGGGAGTAAGGAAGGAGTTGGGGTCATAAACATTATAAATAATTAAATTTATAGTTTTAAACTTTAACGTATTTCCTATTCAGCTGTTTATGACTGTCATTCTAAGTGATAATTTTATGTAGTAAAATTTTTTTATAAATTTTTAACTAGATTTTGGTGAAAAATAAAAATTAAATTAAAAGAAAATTTCAACTCCTTTTATGTGTTAAGTAAAGATTCTCTTATTTCAATGAATTGGATAAATTACTAAAAAAAAATTTTCTCATGAAATTGAATCCGTAACAGCAACAACAGCAACAACAAAATATATGAATTTTCTTAACAAACAAACAAAAAAGTGTATTTGATCGATGATGATGGGTTTTCTTTTTTTTTTTTTTCAATATTATTCGGTAATACAAGATTCCTATAAAAAAACAAAAAAAAAAAAAAAGAAGCCAACCCTAAATTATGGATTTTTATTTTTATTTATTTTTTTTCCAAAAAAAAAACAAAAACAGAACAGAAATAGTTAAAGGGGTTGAGAATTTTTTCTGATCACGTTTGAAAAAGATTTAACAAAAAAAAAAAAAAAATCTTTCTACCTTTTGACGTATTGATAATCGACAAAAATTGTCTCATTAAAATGGAATTACAATAAATCATCGATTCGTTTCCCTGAAGATCAACAAGCAAGGATTGCAAAAAAAAAAAAAAAACAAAAATAGAGGAAAGAAGGAAAAAAAAACCTAAGAATAAAAAAAAGGAAAAAGATCCTGATCCCGATCTCAACGCACCTTTTACCATTCAACTAAAGTCTTTTTATTTTTTATTTTTTATTTTGGGGTTAAAAAACGTTTTTTTTTTAAAGGTCTTGTGTTTTTTTTCTCTTCTTCTTCTTCTTCCTTTCTCTCAACTTTGGTGGAAAATCGAATAATAAAAAAAAAAAAAAAAAATAATGGTTTTTAGTTGTTTTGGTGTTGGGTTACACAAGAATATGTAAGAAAGAAAAAAAAAAATACAATTCAAAGATCAGTGAAAGGGTCCTGATCCCTGCATCTTTCATCTTTTGCACATAAAAAAAAAAAAAAAATCTTATAGGCAGCATTAAGGAACAAAAATAAAAAAAATTAAAAGGGAAAAAGGAACAAAATATCACAACCCCTTTTTTTCTCTACTCTTTTCTGTTCCTACAAAAAAAAAAAACAAAAATTCGAAAGGATAACTTTTCTCTTTCACCTCTTCCCTTTCACCTCTTCTCTTTATTACATTTTTTTTTGCTGTTTCCTTAACCATATTCTGTAGTTTTTTCTTTTCTTCTTCTTCTTTCTGATTAAATTAATATTAAAATATTAAGAGAAAAATATTGAACAATCATCCCATTTAAAAAATAAAAAAAAAAAAAACAAAAATTAAGAAAGGAGGAAGAAACAAAAATGACTTTCGACAAAAATTTATAAATTAACCGAAATTCAATGATGATGCATTTTTTGTGTTTTTTTCTGTGTTTCATTATTATTTTTTTTCTTTTTCGTTAAAATCAATTAAAAAAAGAACAAAAAATTAGAAGAAACAATAAAAAAAAAACTCTGTTAAATAATATTTAATTTATCATTTTGATGATTCATATAAAAAAATGTTTTTAGTTACAAGTTATAAGTTTAGAAAGAAATTTCAATAAAATCACAGCCATTAGTGACTATTACAGAGAATCTTCACAATTTTACAATTCATAATCCGTGTACTGTTCACTGTACTGAATAGTGGATTGTGATTTAATCATAATAAAATATTAGAAAAATTGGAATTGTTTCAAGAAAATTACAAAAAAATGAAACACAAAAAAACAACCAACAATAATTAATTGTTTTTGTATTTTTGTATTTTGTATTTTGTATTTTGTATTTTGTATTTTGTATTTTTGTATTTTGTATTTTGTATTTTGTATTTTGTATTTTGTATTTTGTATTTTGTATTTTGTATTTTGTATTTTGTATTTTGTATTTTGTATTTTGTATTTTGTATTTTGTATTTTGTATTTTGTATTTCAATTTTTTAACGTAGTACATCAACGACTAAGGATATTAGTCACTAGGAGATCTATTATTTTTTCTTAATTGAAATTTACAAAAAAAAGAAAAGAAAAAAAAATAATATAAAATATTTTGTGTTTATCCCCCAAATATTCCAAATAAAAATTCTTATTGACATTTTTTATTTAATTATATTTAATTTATTGTTCTTGACGTTTTAAATTGAAATTGAAATTAAATTAAAAAGAAAGAAAAACAAATCAAAAACAGAACAAGAAGAACTGAAGCCTTAAAGGCCAGCTTAATATTTTTATTAGTTAAAAAGAAAAAAAAAAAGACGCACATAATGCGACAAAAATAATTTTTCTGTTCTTTCATATTTTTTTTTTTGTTGTTTTTTTTTTTTCAACAAGACGTGTTTTGATTAACATTTTTTTTTTTTCTTTCATTTTTCATTTTAATTTTTCAATTTAGGGTTTTTTTTTATATATATTGTTGTATGTTTGGACCGTTTCGTTTCGTTTCGTTTCGTTTTTTTATTTATTTGTTTTTTATTCTTGAAGAAATTATTTCTTAATAGAAATTATTATTCCTCAACACGAATCATTTTTCATTATTTTTGTTTTTTTTTTTCTTTTTTTTTTTTCGAATAAACAAAAAAAAAATACAACAAAATATGAATCCGAATAAAAATAATAAGATAAAGTTTGTGTGTTTGGGTTTATCATTGTATGTAAAGAGAGAAGAGAAGAAGACAACAAAAAAAAATATTCTAAGAGAAAAGAAAGAACAAAAAGGAAAAATAAAAAAAAGAAGAAGAAGAAGAAAAAATAACTGAAGGAAGGGAGAAAAATCCGTGAGAAAAATCCACAATCATTAGTAAAATGAATTATATTTTTAATGGATTTAGTGTGTGCGATTGACAATAGTGTTATTGGTATTCTTATTTTTTTTGTATGTAAGAAAGAGAAAGAAGAAAGAAAAAGAGTAAAAAGAAAGGAAATTATTTTTGAATGAATTGGAAGAAAGTTTTTTTTTTTTTTTTTATTTATTTATTTATTATTATATCCTGCGGCTGTTCAGTGAACTTATATAAATGACAAGAGAGTGAGAGAGTGAAAGAGAGATAGAGAGAGAGAGAGAGAGAGAGAGAGAGAGTGAGAGAGTAAGAGGGTGAAAAAATAATTTTATAAAAGAAAGGGGTTGATATTTTTTTTTTGTTTACTTTCGTTTTGTAAAAATATTGTAAAAATATAACGGAAGCATTATGTGTCTGTGTGTGTGTGTGTGTGTGTATTTTTTTGTGGGGATAAGATAAGTACCAAAATTAATTACTAAAGAAATAATCTTGTACTCACAACTCACATGAGACATTTAACTTACATTTTTTTCTTTTTCTTTTTTGGTTTCAACAATTAATTTACATTTTACGAATGGTTTATTTTAGAATATTTCTTATTAAAAATTTACAATTTTTTCCCATAACGTTAACCAAATAAATTACAGATTCTACACCCTAAAAATATTTCATCACACCAATTACATTGTTTCAATTGATTATTTTATTCTTTAATTTTCCACAATTTATAAAGAAAAAACAACAACATATTCTTACCTTACGGATCAAAGAGAAAACTAAACATAATTCAAAAGAGACAAAAAAAAAAACAAAAATTAGAAGGACATTTTCCACAAACCAAAAAACAAAAGCAACAACAACAACAATAAAAAAAAGAAACTAAAAATATGATTAGTGCCAGAGCGAGAGAAAATAAAAAGAAAAAGTAAGATATTAACTTTAGAAATAATAACTGAAATACAATATTTATTATACTCTAAATTTATGGGGTCACCTTTAATGTGACAAAAAAAAAATCAAAATCAAAATTGAAAAGAAGAGAAACCTTTATAGGAACAGGTAAAAAAAAAAAATTAAATTTGTATTTTATATTAGACGTAATCCGTTTTCTCTATAAGGTTACCAGAATTCGGAATTTTTTTTTTTTACCCAAAACGAAAAAAAAAAAATGCAATTTAAGCAAAAAAAAAAATTAAAAGGAAAAAAGAGAAGAAAAAAAAGAAGGGATATCACTAATACAACAACAACAACAACAATAACATAAAGTATAAAATGAAAAAGAGGAAAAAGGTGCATCATTTAACCTTAATAATCTAACCTATGCACCCTGAATTTATGGTGTTTGTATTATATAGTTGTGAGATAGATAGGAATACCTATTCCATAATTTTTTTTACCTAAAAAATATAAAAAAAAAATATATATATACAACGCAATTTAGCGTATAAAAAACGTTTTTAACCCCTCACGGGTTAAGTGAAACTTATATCTCAAATTTCACCCTGAAACCAAAGATTCCCTTTCAATTTCTTCTTTTTTTTCTCTCTCAATTCATTGTCTTGATTTCACATACTATACGTAAAATAAACATTAAGAGGTAATCGGTTTTTTTTTTCCTTTTCTTTTCTTTTCTTTTCTCACATGAAATTCAGAATTTTTTTTTTCTTCGTTTTTTAAATTGTCGTCCGTTTAAATTTAAATTTCGAGTTTTTTTTTCTTCTTCTTTTTATTAAACAGATGATGTCTGAATGAGGATATTCATAATAAAAGATAAGAAATTAGTTAGAATATTTTTATTTGTTGTGCAATTTCCAATCATCATTTATGTATAATTTTTTTTTTGTATTCTTAATTTTTTACGTTAAATTTAACAAAAGAATTTTAAAGTGCATGAAATTGATAAATAAAAAATATGAAATGAGAATTAAATTAATTATCGTTATTAGGTTTATTTATCGACGTAAATATGAACAATTTTCATTGTGAACTTATTGTAAAGAATTTGTAACATTTTTTGTTTTCTCTGATTTTAAAATAAAGTAAATGGCGAATAATTTGAACAGAATATTTTGTATTGAGTGGAGAGGATAAGAATATAATATTTGGACATTGATTTCAGTGTGTGTGTGTGTGTGTGCGAAATAATTATATTTCATTAAATATTGTAAAGTGAATAATTTTTTTAACTTTAAATAAATTAATTAGAAATTATTTTTAATAGAAATAAAATAAATTGCGTAAACTTACCTAAATTTTGTTGTTTAAATGCATCAACAATATCACCTGGTGAAATTGTTAATCCATAAATATTTAATAATTCTTGCATTGTTTTAAATGCAAATTCACGAAATTTTGATTCAGGATCTGGTGATGTTGTACCACCACTATTATTATTATTATTACCAATACCTATTTGATTTCTAGTTGGTGATATACTATTATTACTACCACTGTTACTATTATTATTACAAACACTATTATTTATATTTATATTATTGTTATTACTATTATTATTATTATTATTATTATTGTTAACACCAAATGTTGTTTTCGATATAGAAAAATTTGTATTTGGAATATTATAAAATTTATTTGTTTCAATATCACTAAAATCAGTTGATTGCTGTTGTGGTTGTATTTGTTGATTTAAATTTTGATTTTGTTCACTATCACTAACTACTTCTTGACCATCATTTATTAATAATAATTTTTTATTATCATTTTTTATTAATTCTTTATTTTTATCATCAATTATAATTATTTCATCTTCGTCAGCTGATGCTGAACAACGTGGATTAAAATTTTTTCGTTTATTTTTTAATTGTTGTACAACATTAACAACTACTGATGTACCGCCTGTTTTATGTGTTGGTGATAAATTTTTTGTTATTGTTGTTTCCATATTAATATACTGAAAAAGAAAAGAAATTTTTTTTATTAATTATTTAAGAATAAATATTGTTTGAGAATTTTGAACTTGATTGATGCAAATGTGATATTTTACTAATAATTTTTTATTTGGTAAAACAAAAAAAATTGTTTCATTTAAATTCGTTGTATTTAAAGTAGAAAATGTTGAAACTATGGCTACCAGGATACATAACATGCAAAATGATGACAACAATTTAATAATATTAATGAAATTATCTGGTAAAAGTCTAAAAATTATCACACAACAAAAACACAAAAAATTGACGACATTTTAAATGTTTAGAACAATGTTAAGCCTTTGTGTGATAAATATAGATAATAGTAAAATAGTTAATTGTTTTTTATTATTAAAATAACATTAATTAATTGCAATTAAAGCAGAAATATTTTACAAAATTGTCTACAAATTTTGTTTTTCAAAATTTGGAAAATTCGCAAACAACCAAAAACGTCTACTACTAATTTAAATCATTTCCGTTCTTACTATAAATACATAGCACATTCCTGTTAATAGCCGTAAATCTAAAATTACATTTTTTCTTTAATTTAAGAAAATCCATTTAAAAAATCAATTAATATTAATTTTCATTTAAAAAAAAAAAAAAAACAAAACAGAAATAAAAATAAAATTTATTTAATTGGATTTTAAAATAAACTTAGATTATTTCATTAAAACAATCAAATATAGTTCAGAGGGTATAAACACCTCTGAATTGTAGTAAAATTAATAATAAAAAAACGAAACAACAATAAATAAATAACAAGAACAAGAAGCGTTAAAAATTGATTTATTTGTTACGAATTATTAGAAAATTAAAATAGAACATGAAATTTTAAAGCCTATTTAAAAAAAATTAAATCAGTTACACTTAATATAAAACATTTATATTCCTTATAAATTCAATAAAAATCGTGAAATATTAAAATTTCAATCATTAAATCGATACAAAATCAAAAGTCATTAATAATTCAACTTTTCATATCAAAAAAAAAAATTTATAAATTTTAGAAGAATCAGAAAATATTGTTAAAATTAACAAAAAAAAAAAAACGCCAAAAATAAAAATAAAAATAAAAAGAAAAAGAAAAAGAAGAAGAGAAAAAAAAACGTATAAAACAGAAGAATAAATTTTATATAAAGAAATAAAAGTGTGCACGTATAATTACAAGAAAGGTTGTGTTCAAAATATTTTTCACATTTTGACCAAAAACATTCCATTAACAGAAAACATAAAAAAAAAAAAAACTATAATATAAAATGGGAAAAAATGACGAGGGATTTATAACAACAAAGAAAAATTTATCCGTTTTTCACCATTACAAAAAAAAAAAACAAAAAAATATTCTGTTTAACACAAAAATGTTTTTTTTTTTGTTTTAACTTCTTTTTATTTTTCTTCAGAAAAAAAAAAAAAAAAAACACCAACAAATTACAGAAAGTCAAAATGAAAACGGACATAAGAGAAAATATACAACAACAACAACAAAATGAACAAACAAAACAAAATAAAAATAAAAAGTAAGAGATTCCTGATTCGGCTAAATGACAATAATTTTTGTCAGTATTAAAAATAAATTGGTAGAAAAAAAATTGTTTTTTTTGTTTTATTTTTTCACAATTTTAAAACAAGTTGGTTAGAAAATAAAGAATTTTTTTGGCATAACTCAAAATCGTTGTCGTTTATATAAAAAAAAAATAACAACAACAACAACAACAACAACAACAACAACAATAACAATTCATTGTATTTATCACAAAAGAAAAGTATAAGAATGAGTGGATTGGACGAAACAAAATATTATTTTTATATAAAATGGTAAAAAATACTCAAAAATTATGACAAAAACATATAAATAATTCCAGTTTCTTTTTGTTTATAATTTTTATATAAGATTCAGAAGAACAAGAAGAAGAAGAAAAACACAACAACAACAAAATAAATAAAGATAAAATAAAGTTAAAAATGTATTCCAATACAACAAGACAGTGAAATAAGAAACACCGGCGCTATAAACTTATTTCCTTCAAGAAAATTAATTTAAAGTTTTTACAAATTAAAACATACAACATTTATTGTTCAACGTTAAATAATTATTAATTAAATTTAGTCTTGAAACATTTACACGTTGATTTGATTAAATTGAAAATTAAAATGTTAAAAAGTATTTTGAATTTTAAATTGAAAACTGAAATTTGTATAGGAAACGAAAAATGCGTTGTGCTTAAAGGATTTAAGGATTTAATTTTGATGCACTTTTGTTATGAATGTTTGTTGTGTAAATGTTCATGACCAACAGACATATTAAACGTGTCCTTTTACGTCTTTACCTTTATCCTTTTAATTATAAAAATCAATGGTCAGACCAAATTTTAATGCAATTTTAAAGAAAATAAAGAAGACTAGAAATAAAAAAATACAAGAGACTACAAATATATGACTAATCATAAGGGATTAAACAGGGATTATATTTTAATTAGTTAAGATTTCACTTTGACTGTATAAAATTGAGGACCATAAATCATAAAATCATAAAAAAAAAAGAGAAAACGAAACGAAAGAAGACGAAAAAAAAAATACAAAACGTGAAAAATAAAATGAAAAGAAATTGGAGATGGAAAAAAAGAGAAGAAAAAAAAACAACAACAACAAAACACAGAAAAAAAAATCAATTCGCGCTTTTTATCCATCGGCAAACGTGCAACAGACAATCGTAGACCTTTTTCTTGGAACAATAAAAATCGTCTCAAATTTTATTATTTAATTTTTGTCTTGTATTTCTTCTCTTCATTTGAAATCATAAAAATTTTGTCATTCTTTTTTATAATTTCATTGAGTGATTTTTATGAAGCGATTTTGAATGGTTGAATGGAAAGACAAAATTTAATGTTTTATTTTTTTGAATTTTTTTATTTATTTTCTTTCCCTATTTTTTTTTTGCCAACAACAATAAAAACAAAAATTAATTAATTTTTGTAAATATTAACATGAGAAAAGGAAGAAACACTTTTGTAGCCTTTGATTTATTTCAAATGCCGAGCGCCAAACTTAACGTCTATTTTTGTTTTGTTGTTTTCTTGTTTTCTTAAATTTTAAAAGAAAAGGATAAACGATGGATTTCTGTTGATATTTAAATAAAGGCATCAACAATAAAAAAATATTAATAATGAATCATCAATTTCATAATGGAATTATTTAATTTTTCAATAAGTTCATCCAGTCATAATTAATTATTGAATATTCTGTTTATTATCGAAACGAATGTCAACACTGGGGATTTAAATTTAATTTTTTCTTTTATTCAATTTTGTCTTAAACGACAAAAGACAAAAAAAATAATATCGCATTTGCCTTTTACATATTTTTATTTAAATTTAATTAATTCAAAAAATTGTTTAAATTTGTTTTAAAAAACCCCCCACCACCCTTTTATTTATTTTTTTGCTTTTCATTTTTCTGTTAGTCGTCTTATGTTGTTGTTGTTTCAATCAAAAGAAAAAAAAAATTATTATTGAAATGAAAACAAACAAAAAATAAAAAAAAAAATATGAGATTTAGATGAGCCCAATTTTTTTTGTTTTTTTTTACTTTACTTCTTTGGCTGTGTGCGTGTGTGTGTGTGTGCGCGTTTTTTTTTTTATTTAATTTAATTTGAACATATTTTTGTTCATCTTTTTATTTGTCTTGTTAGAAAAAATTTCGGTACGTTGTAAATTATCTTTAAAAGAACGAAAAGAAAAAAAAGAAGCAAATTGAATAAATATTATTTTTTAGTTTTTTTGATTTTTTTTTTTCTTCTTTAAAATAAAGAACCAAAAATATTTAGAGCAAATCATCCATTTTGCCTGTTTTTTTTTTCGTTTATTTTTCTTTTCATTTTTATAATCATGTGTTGTCTTTTCATATATTTTTCTTTTTCGGCCGTTTTTTGCGTTTTTTTTGTTTCATTATTTTTTTTTTACTACTTTTTTTTTTCTTCATCTCATAAATGTCTTTGGTTTCAATTTGACATTTTAATAAGTCCAACTACTAAAAACTAAAAATATAAACAAAAATACAAAAAAAAAAACAAAGCAAAAACAAAGCAGAAAAAAATATTTATAAATAAAAACCAAATAAATAACCGAAAATTAAAATTAACATTAAACGACATTGATGTGATGACATTTTAAATATAAAAGAAGAAGAAGAAGATCTGAATACAACAATAACAAACAGCAACAGCAACAACAACAACAACAAGAAAAGGGACTAATAATATATCTCCCTTGTTTTCAAAAGTCTGCCTATAAGTAAGGATATAATAGAGTGGTGAGGGGTCAATATCTATATAGGAATGGTAATAGGTCAAATCTATATATTATTTATTATATGATTGGGACTCTTAAGTGAAAACACTTCTCGTCTTCTTCATTTTCTCTTTTTTTATTGTTGTATTGTATTAGAAAGCAAAAAAAATAAGACGATTATTTAGTGTGAAAAAAAAAAAAACGAATGGACCCATAAAATAATCAAAAATATATGAAATGGGATAATTTTGACGACCCTCTCTTTATATGCAAGGCCAACAACAAAAAAAAAACAGAAGGAATTTCTCTATTAACAATGTGATTCATCTTTCTTCTTCTTATTCTTCTTGTGTCTCCTGAATTCTATCATCTGTTTTTTTTTTGGTTCCATAAAAAATGAAAGAAAAAGAAAATAAAAAGTATAATAATATGTAAATATTATGATGATATTATTGAGGTGGTTTATTTATATGAAATGATGGAAGGGGGGAAGTCTACCAATAATAGGATAATTGAAATATTTCCCATTTCAAATTGTCACTTCTTTGTAAAAAAAAAAGAATTAAGGAGTCAGATTGAATTAGTTTGAATTTCGTTACAAATTTATACGATGCAAATAAATATGTGAGAGAAAATTTTCTAAAGTTAAAATATTGTAAGGATATTGTAACAATGATCGTTCTTGTATTAGTATTGGTGGCAGTGAGATGATGAAGAAGTTGTACCTTTTTTTTTTATTCATTTTAGTTGTTTGAAATTTAAATTTTGGAAAGAACAAAAAAAACGAATATGAAAACGAAACAAGATTTTTATGATTTAAAAAATTATCTTTTTACGGCTCTGTGAATTTTTGGATGGGAACTAATTTAGGTTTTCTTTAATTTATTTGTGTCTCTGTTTTGGCACAAAAAATAAATAAATAAAAAATAAATTTTTGAAAAATAAAATATCAAAATAAATAAATAAAATAAGTTCAGACGTTCAACCCAAAAAATATTTATGTGAATTTATTTATTTATATTATGATTATGATGAATTTTAAGACTAAATATGTTTTATGTGTTATTTTGATTAAAAAGAAAAAAACAAAAAGGAAAAAGGAAAAGGGAAAAAAATAACAAAACAAAATGTTCGCATAATCCAATTTTGTTTTTTTTTTTTAATTTGGAAATCGTTAAAAATTGATCATTAAAAACTTGATTTTTCCATCATTTTTTATTTTCGGTTGGTCAATACAGTTTTTTTTTTTTTTTATTTTGTTCTGTTTATTATTTTTCTGTTTGTTTTCTTTTTCTTTCTTTTGATACCTTTTTTTTTTGTTTTTGTTTTTGTTCTTTTTTCCTCCAAACCCTCTCTACACCCCGCGCCTCATCTACATTCATCTCTTGTAAGATTTTTAAAATTTTTGATAATAATAATTTCAGGTTTTAACACAGAAAAAATCAATTTTTTGTTGTTATTGTTGTTGTTATTATTTTCTTGTGATCTTTATTTAAGGAAAAAAATGAACAAAAAATGGATGAAATCAAAAATATATATAAAACTATAAAGAAGTCTGTCATTTTTATATAAAATTTAATATTGACAGTCATGTCTTGTCTTATCTTATGTCTCTTGTAACAATTTTTTTTTTCTCTCTGTTCCTTTTACTTTACTTTGCTTTTGTGTTTCTTTATTTTCTTCTTATAAAATTGGTCTTTTTTTTCCTTCCTCTTTTTTTCATGTGTGTTGTTTTGGTTTTTTTTTTCTTTTTTGGTTTTTACTTCTTTTTGGTTATTTGTTGTTGTTGAGTTGGTGTTTGTCCCTTTTTTTTTTCTCTCTTGTGTTATTAAATGTTATTTCGTTCCATTTGATGATGATATGTTTTTTTTTTTGGGATGCCTGCCTGCCTTCTTAATTTTTTTTTTCATTTTGTTTGTTGTTGTTGTTGTTGTGTGTGGTTTTTTTTGCCAGTTGATTTTTTCGTGGAATGAATTTTATGTGACAATATTATGTTCAATTTTATTGGAATTCATCAATTGGAGAATATAATTATTATTTTATTTCTGGGTGTTTTTTTTTATTTGTTCAAGAGGAATTGTATTAAAAAATTCAGAATAAATTGAATACGTTGTATTTGTTGTATGAATAATGAAAGAAAAAGATTGAAACATTTGGATATTATTGATATTGAAAGAAAAAACACAAATCAAATAAATAACAATAGATGGTTCTATTAGGGACGATCATAATAATTAAAATTCACACGTTATTTAAGATTTACTTAAAGTTATAAAAAGTTTCACATTAATTTTATTATTAACACAATTGTCTTAATTAATTACAATTTGTAAAGAAAAACAAAAGAGATAAAACGAAATATGTTACGCGACACAACAAAAACAAAAAAAAATTCAACACACAACCAAAAAGAAACATTAAAATAAATAATTGCTCACACGTAAATTAGTAAATAATTGAAAGAAAATTCCAGATTAATAAAAATTTTTCTTTCTTTCTTTTTCTTTCCTTCTTTCTTTCAAGACAAATCAATCAAAGTCAATATATAATAGAAATGACATTGACATTTTATGTTAAATTATTTATTAAAATTAATTAAGATTAGTTTGTTACTCTTTTCTTTCTTTCTTTTTTTCTATGTTCTGGTAATTGTTACAAATTTTACGTTCAAGAAAACAGAAATATTTATAAGAAAATTTAATTTTTATTTGTTAATATTTTTTGTTATCCTTTTTTTCTTTAGAATATTCTTTAAGCCATTAAATGACTGATTTATTACAATGCCTACTGTCTATTCTGTTTATTCTGTCTTGTAAAAAGTGTTAACAATTAAAAAAAAAAAAAAATTGTAATTAATCGGGAAAAATATGTAACGTTGCCATTTACAATTTAAAATATTTAAAATTCCCCAGCCATTTAATAGAGAAAAATAGAAACAAAAAAAGAAAAAAATAAGTAAAATTTTCTCAAACAAATAATAATCTTAACGTTCTGATCTCTTAACAAACCATCCTATAGAAAAACAATAAATTAATTTTAAACTAAATATAAAATAAAATTCAATTTGTATAATTTTATAATAAATTCCAAATAATTTATTAAATGAAAATAATAAAAAATTTTACTAACTGAAAAAAACAAAAAAAAAAAAAACTATATTACAAGAGTAATCATCATCAGACTGAAGAAACATAAAAAAGACGAAGATGAAGAAGGAACAGAGTATATATCTTTGAATATTAACATTTATCGACATTTATATAAGAAAGATCACACTGAAAGAATTCGATTTGAATTTTCTATAGAATATTTACTTACTTATATATAAAGTGCACAAATAAATTAATAAACTGTTGGCAAAAATTATTATTTATTAGTCATTGATGATGATTTGATTCTGATAAATATATAAATACAGACACACACACACACACACACACATCACATACACAAAATTTATATGACCAAAAATGATATAAAAAAATTATAACGATTATTTTCCAATGGGAAAAAGTATCAGAACAAAAAAAAAATCCTTTAGAGAAGAAAAAAGAGTTAAATTAAAGTGACTACTCTACATTATTTATCTTCCTTGCATTGGCAGACGCACACACACACAAGACACAACACACACACACACACACACATATATATATATATAATTTGACGATTATTCGTATTATAGTTTTTACTTGTAAAGATTTATTTATTAAAAATGAAATGAGAAGAAATAATAAGAAAAAGGAAAAAAAAAAGAAAAAGAAGATGAAGAAGAAGTTTAACATTGACATTTCATTTAATTATTAAAAGCGGAAAAATTTATATAAGCAAAAAAAAAAAAATAATAATAATAAAAAAGTACAAGAAAGAGAATAATTTCAGAATTTATAAGAATTTATGGTAAAAAATAAGAAGAACAAGAAAAAGAAGAAGAAGAAGAAGGAAAAGAGAAGAGTAGAGAACTTATGTATAGGAAAAATTAAACGAAAATAATATCGACAATTCATACAAATAACAAATTTGAATTAAAAAAATTGTTAAGAAATGGGAAGAAGAATACAAAAGAAAGAAAACGAAAAAAGAAAACAACAACAACAACAACAACAACAACCAGCAATAACAACTAATCGAATCGGAATCGTTTTTACGTTTGAATCGAGTTGCTTTTTTTTTTTTGTTATTATTATTTTTAAATATTACTTATTATCTCTTTCTTGTCTTCTCACACACAGACACACACACACACACACACACACACATACTTCATCTTTCTCTCTCTCTAACGTTGTCATTCTTTTGATTAAAAAAAATGTTATATATGCGAACGAAGAAGAGAAAGAAGAAAACGTTGAAATATAAGGATGATTTTTTATCCTTTTTTTAATTCTGTTCGTTTTTTTTTTCTTGTGCTTTTTTGCTTTTGTTTTTTGTTTTTGTTTTTTTTTTTTTTTGAATTATGAATGAAATAAAAAATAAAAATTCATTTTTTTATTAAAATTTTCCTTTTTTTTTTTTTTTTGTAGAAAAGAAAAAAACAACAAAAGAATTCGCAAAAATTGTGAAACAGGGTAAACAAAAAAAAATTTGTATCAGTTGATTGAACTGTTTGAGAGTCCTTAATTTTATATAATTTCTATTTGACTTTTGAATTGAAATTCAATTGAATTCTGTCATTAAAATAAAAAAAAAAATTCTACAAATATTGTGTGTAGTAGGCGACTGACTTGTGCTATGTTTTTGGTCATTTCATGTTCAATTTATTTACCGCAACTTTAAAATTCCATAAATTTTGTTAAATTAAAAATTTAATTATTACAACCAGAAATTTTAATTGATACAAATATTTGTTCCTTTTGAATCATTTTGCCAAATGAATTTTTTTTTTTGTTTTTCATTTAAATTTTAACAAAATGATCAAATGTGAATAAAAATCAATCAATATAAAAATCGATCAAGACCCCGTAGCCAATATATGTATCACCCTGTATTTGCGTGTGCGTTTATTGCGAATTGAATAGGATTTTTGTTGTTGTTGTTGTTGTTGATTGTTGATTATTGTTGGTAGTTTGTTTTTTTTTTTGTTGTTTTTTTTTTTCAAATGAATTTCTTGCGTTTATTTATGTTTTAGTTTTATTAATAACTGGAATATTGAGTGCAAAAAAAGTATTAATCTATAATACTGGAAATAAACGAATCGATCTCACCTATTGGGACGTGTTGTCTTAGTTTTAGTTTTTTTTTGGTTTGTTGTATCCCTTTTGTTGTTGCTGTTTAGGACTATAATTATTAACGACGTTGCATAATAAAATGATTTTTATTTAAAAGAAACGTTTAATCAACCTTTTTTTTTTTTGCTTCATTGATGAATGAAAGACGGCATTAAGATAGATTTACTTTTGCTTTTTGTGTTTTATTTTATTAGTGGAAAGATTATAATTTTTATTTGTTCAGATGTTGTGGGGAAGGATCATGATGATTATGTGAAAATATTTTAAACATTTTCACATTCATTCGTTAAATATTTAAGATTCAATTCCTACAATTTTCTGATTTTTTGTAATGTACAAGACTTTAGTCGGACCACTTGCCAAACTTTTCGATAAAATCAATGGTCCGATTGTACAAGTTTGAAAAATGTTCAATTATTATTTATTGTTGTAAAATATGATTAATTTTTTTTATTTAATAATAAAAAAAAGAAAAAAAATTCCAAAAACCGGTTGAAAATATAAAAAAAAACAAAAATTAAAAAAAAAAAATAAAAAAAAAACAAAACAAAAAGAGCAAAAAAAAAAATTAAAATTCTTATATAGATTTTTTTTTCTTTTAACGATAAAAAGAGAATACACATAAGAGAGAGAAAAAAAAACTTATGACAAATGAAATCTAGTTCAATCCAAATAAATGTAAAAAAAAAAACGAAAAAAAAATTTATTATTATTAATTTAAGATTTTTTTTTTTTCGTCTTACTTCTTCTTCTTCTTCTTATTTCTTCTTACTTCTTTTCATACATTCAACCTTTTTTTTAAGTTTTCATTTTTTTGTTTTTTGTTTTTTGTTTTTGTTCTTATATATTACTTTATCGGACTCTCTCTCTCTGTCTTACTCTTTTGTTCTCTCCCATTTTTGGAAATATAAAATTGCGCGCGGCCACCTCTTGTGGTTATTAAAAAACAGAGAAAAAAAAAAGTATTTAAATAAAAAAAAAAAATACAACAACAAATCTAATTTGAATGTTACGTTGTTGTTGTTGTTGTTGTTTTTGTTGTTGTTGCTGTTATATTTTTATTTCTCTTCATTATTTTACATTTTGTAGTTTTTTTTTGTGTTTTTTTCCTTATTCTTCCTTTTGTTATTTATTTATATATTTTTTCCTTATATAAATTTTTGTTTTAAGATAAAGAACAATACAGTACCAACAACAGAAAAATATCAGCATTAGGTGTATAGGTAATATAATTCTATCTATAAACTTTATACCTTTAAATAATTTACGTTTAACAAAAATTATAAAAGATTTTTCTTTCTTTATATTTATTTTTTTTTTCTGCTTCTTTTGATTAAGATGAATTAATAAAAATAAAAATATAAGAAAAGAAGGTACACACAAAATACCTAAACCAAAAAAAAAAAAAAACAAAAAACACACAAAAAATTAACGAACAAAAATCGAAAAAAAATATTAAAATGAACAAAAAAAAAAAAAAGAGAACTGAACCGAACCTAGGTGTGTCAGTTCAAGGTTATTTTTATTAATAATCAGTAATAGTAAAGTAATAATAAGTAATAGTTTGTAGTGGAAACAAAATGAAAGGCATCAATCAAAATCTATAAATGTTTCCCTCATCATTGTTGTCATTGTTTATAACCCCCTTACCTCCACATCATCTTACACTGCCTAACCAAACATCTAATCAAAAAATTTTATCATTATTTTCTATACAAGTGTAAATGTAAATTATAAGAATAGAAAAAATCATAGTTGTAAAGTACAAAGATGCAAGAAAATTATAATCAATAATTAATTTTCAATTCATTATATGGGTGGGGAGAGGGTAGATATTATAATAGTAGGATCTATGTGTGTGTGTATTTATTTTACTTTATTTTATGCTTTGTATTTGAATTGTCAATCAAAATATTTAAAACGTAACAATATGAATTGTTGTATTTTCGTTAAATTTTTTTTTGTTGGAATTTTGCGTGCGTTTCTAAGAATTATTAAAATGAAAAATGAAAACACAAAGAAATAGAATAGATTAATCTTTCTTCCTTTATTTTTATATTTCTTCTTTTTTTTTTTTGTAATAACTAAAGAAATATGTGATGGTGCTTTTTTATTTTTATTGTAGTTTCGTAGAAAAATGAGTAAGAAATTAATTTAAAAAAAAAAAAACAAAAATATTAAAGAATAGTTTTCGCATAAAATCCTTACTTGATTGAATGTGGTCTGTTATGTCTTGTTATTCTTTTAAATTGGTGTACATTCAAGGAAATTATGGAGTGATGAATAAATCAAAATTAAAAATAATCAACAATTTTGTTTGTCTTAAAAAAAAAATTTACAATAACCGTGCCATCCTTAATTGCACGATTAAAATATATTGCCAGAATTGATGTACGACGTCTTTGTACAATGATAGAAATTTTATTTGGTCATTCTATTAATTTCTATTTTATATTGATAAAAGTTTTTGATAAAAATGAGTCAGAAATTTAAAAAAAAAAAAATTTTTAAAAAAAGACATCAAATTAAATATAATGATTTGGGCTTTGGGGGTCAATCTATTCAATGTGTAATAATTTAACGTTTATTCTGACACTAACATAAATTCAGTTAAAATTATATAAAAGGAATAGAGAAAAATAGTTGAAAAGATCAGGAGATTTAAACAAAATAATAATAATATTCAAATTGTTCTGTTGTTGTGTCTTTAACAGTTTAGTTTTTACTTCTGCGCTATTTTTTTTTTTACTCTGTTTTCTTATTTATACATTTTTATCTGGATTGGAATTTCAATTAAAATCAGTTTAATTGAGGGCAAAAAGAAGAAGAAGTAGAAGAAGAAGAAGTAGAAGAAGAAGAAGTAGAAGAAAGGAAAAAGAAAAAAAAATCAATTCCTTTACCTACCGCATAGTAGAAGAGGAGACAAATACAATACAATACAATTGGAATATATAATATATATTTTTATTTGAATTTTATATTATTTATTTTGAAAATGTTTGATGATGAACTTTAGACTCTTTAATACTTTACTTATGCTTAAAAAAAAGAAAAAAGAAAAAAGAAGAAGAAGAAGAAAAAGTTTAGCGCAAAAAGAAGGACAAAACAGAAAAGAAAAACAACAAATATAATATACATAAAATGAGTAGACAAGAAACATTTAAACAAAAGAAAATAAAGATAAACAATTTGAATTGGTTCAATACCGGTAATTAATAGAAATCAATTCCATGAAATCAAATTTTTATGTCGTTTTTCTTTGTTTTTTTTTTTTTTTCATTGATTTTTTTTTTTGTTTTTGGTCTGAATTTCGCAATTTTAATTATCACAAAGGTTCACCAACGAAACAAACAAAATATACAAACATACATAAAAACAACAGCAAAAAAAAAATGTATCTCACTTGTGAGAAGTTCTGATCGTCGTATAAATTTAGTATTTGTGAAAAGAAAAAAAAAATGTATAAATCTTATATTGGAAAAAAGGAGAGGGTGAAGAAGACTGCAAATAAAAAACAAAAAAAAAAGTAAGATTACAATGAAAGGAAGTAAATAAAAAAGAGAATATACAAGAAGAACATAATAAAAGAAAGAAAGAACGAAAAAAAAAAAAAAAATGCTGGTCCTGGTGAGCTGCCAAAGTTATATCTGATGGGTGTGTGTGGTATTTATTTTTTTCTGTTTTCTTTTTAGGTTTTTTTTTGCCGTTTTTTTTGTTTGTTGTTGTTTTTGTGTTTTTTTTTTGTTTGTTACTTTCGTACTTTATAAAGTGTTTTAACATTATGTTGTTGTTAGTGTTGTTGTTTTCATTATACTTTTATTTCATATTTCTTTTCCGATTCATCTTTTAGCATCTTTTAATTGGAATTATTTTTAATAATTTGAAATAATAAACTATTTCGATTTTTTTCTTAGTTTTGTATTTGGTTCCTTATAACAAATAAATGAGTTCCTAGTCCTTTTTTTTACATATCTACAAATTCTTATGAATTCTTTTCTAATAAAAAAAAAACTTTAAAGAAATTTAATTAATGTAAATTAAATTGCATCACAATAAGCATCAATATTGTTTTGTAGTCTCACTTTAATTTTTGTTATTTAAATTTAAAACCATAAGTACCAATCAGTTGTACGTATTTATTTAGTAGAGAATTTCTATATAAAAAATTATAATTTTGAAATGAAAATAAAATTCACGTGGTTCTTTGTAACTTAAGTCAATTTTTATTTCTTTGTTTATAATGAAAGGGGGTTGATATTCTATAAAAAAAGAAAAAGAAACAAATCAAATCCAATTTTTAATCCAGTTCCTATATAGTCAAAATTATTAAAAACTACTTTTATATAGTCGCAGGGCTACTCAGGTTTTATATTTCTTAACAACGCAAAGATGTGGAAAAAAAGTTAATTGAAATTTTTGTTTTTTTTTTTTGTTTCATATTCAAAAATTCTGTCAGTTTTTTATTTTTCTATGTTTTGTGAGTATTTTTTTTTTATACAAATGAAATTTAATATAATTTTTTTTTCTTTCTAACAAAAAAAAAAAAAAATAAACCCAAAAGAAAAAAAAAAAACTAAATAAAATAAAAATGAATAAAAATTAGTGAAATGAGAAACAAGAAAATGTTATAGAAGATAGAAAGAGATAGTATGATAATTATTGTTTTATATATTATAGAAATTTGAATAGGGAATGTCTATTTAGTGTTAGATTATGTGTGTGTGTGTGTGTGTATGTGTGTAAATGAACGAGAAAAATATTCTCCGATATAAAATAAAAACCCAAAAAAAAAAATTATCCGAAATGACCTTAAAATGTCAGAATATGTCATAGAAACGATATATCAAAAAAATGTTAAAGATTTTTTTTTTTTGTTTTTGTTTTTTCCACTCTTCTATATTTCTTCGTCTTCTTCTTCTTCTTCTTCGTCTTCATCTTTTTCTTTAAAAGAAAAAAATATATATATATATATTAACCGTGGCTTGATAGATATTAACCGTGTGCGCGCGGCTAGATAGAGATTTTAATAATGTTATGTAGATTTTTATTATTATTGTTGTTGTTGTTTCATATTTCGGTTTTAACTTAAGTAGAGAAATATCTATTTTGAATCAGTTGTTTTGTTAACGTTAGTTATTTCAATTCTTTTTTTTTTTTTTCTTTTTTTCTTTTTTTCTAATTCTATTTTTTTTTTTTTCTTTCTTAGTTTATTTCGTTGTTATTGTTGTTGTTTTTGCTTCTTATATATATTTAGATTTTAGAAGTCCAAAATGGGTCTTTCAGTGACTTGTGGAAGTTTCAATATTTCAATATTTTCTGTTCGTTTTGAATTTTAGTTTTTTTTTTTTTTTTTAGTTTTGTTATTTTTTCTTAGATTGGACTTAACTTTTTTTTTTTAACGTTTTTTTTTTTCTTCTTATAATTTTTGAAACAACAATAATAATAATAACAACAACAACAACAACAAGAGAGAAAAAAAAAAGAACCTAAAACAAGTTCGCGTTTCGTATAAATTATTTTATAATAATTTTTTCTAAATAAAATCTTAAAAAAAAAAAATTTAATGTTTTTTTTATAAAAGTCTTGTTGTTGTTCTCCTGTTTCATTCTTACATATTTTTTTTTCTTTATTCTTTTCTGAAATTTTATATTAGACGTTTAACTCTATATCGAGTACATTTTTTTGTTTTTTTATGTTTTTTTGGAAACAACAACAGCAACAACAGCAACAACAATAATTGTGGTTTATAAAGAGCAAACACAAAAAAAAAAAAACAAACTCATTTTAGTTAGAATTTCTCTCTCTCTCTCTCTCTCTTTTGTTGATTTTAATTCTCATCTTCTCTTCATGTATTTATTTTATTCAGAAATTTTATGTTTTTTTTTCTTCTTCTTCTTCTTCTTCTTCTTCTGTTTTAATTCTCATATTTTTTTTTTTTGGTTAAATACTTATTTGCCTTTCCACCCAAAAATAAAACGCGATTATTCAAATTCAAATTGAAATTCAGAAAAAAAAAAGAAAAAAAATTGTAGAAACAGAAAAGAAAAAAAAAAGAACAAAAATCAGAAGAAAAAAAAAAAAGTGGAAATATTTCGAGGAACAGAGTGAGATAGAATATGAACACAAAAATGTTAAAACTGATTTGTTTTTTTTTTCATTTTTATTTTTATTTTTATTTTTAAAAGAATTGATGAAGAAAAATTAAAACTTGTCTAAAAAATGAGTTGTTTTTTTTTTTTTATTCTTGTAGTTGTTGTTGTTGTTGTTGTTCGTTTTTTGTTTTTTTTTTTTTTGTTTCTTTTTTGAATTATTATTTCAAATCAAATGGATTTATATAAGTTTAGAAGTTTTGTTGTTGTTTTTCTTCTTTCGATTATAAAATTGACATGTTTCTCATATTTTTTTGTTGAATTTTTTTTCTTTTTTTCTTTTTATTCTTCATATGAGAGATCTAAGATAGTGGAGAGGGTGAGAGGGTGAGGATGCTGGTGAGGATGCTGTACATATAGGGAAATAATATTAGATAAAAAATTGTACAGAAATTGAGTAAGAAGACAGAGAGATAGAGAGAGAGAGATAGAGAGAGAGAGATAGAGAGAGAAAATAAAATTAATTGGTTTTGAATAAAAATTAAGCATTTAAAATTATTTGTTAAAAAATGTGAATTGTATTATATAATTTTTTTTTATATACATATTTGGGAATTTCAATTGAAGCAGAAGAAGAAGAAGAAGAAGAAAAAAAAATGAAAAATATGGAATAAATTATACGGTTTGATTTTATTCAATCAAAAGAAAATAAAAAAAATAATTTTTTGAATGTTAATTTTAATATAATAAATGAATTGAAGTTTGATGATGGACAGCACACATACAAATACACATACACACACACACACACAAAACATTGTAAATATTGTAGAATGAGAATAAAATTAAAAAAAGAAAATAATAATAAAGTAGGTACATAAATGTAACTGATTGAAGTCATTGGATTAATTGGGATACGTTTAATTGAAAGCAGCAAAAAAAAAAAATGATTGTAGAAATATTTTTTTTTGCATTAATCAAAAATGGTCCATTATTTAAAAACAAGTTCACAATTTCTTATTAAATATAATCATACAAAAAAAGAAAATATGTAGGTACCTATGTAATGTACAAATATAACAAAATAATAAAAGTAAACAATTTTTATCTAATCACAATAATAAATAAAATGTAAGTAAATGAAAATTGTGTACAAAGTAAAATAAAATTAAAAGTTAAATAAATAAGAAAATATTGTCTAAATTTTATTACGATGAAAAATAAAATAAAAACCAAAAAAAAGAAAATTAACACAAAATGTTAACGAAAAATTAATTGGGTCCGACCAACAAACTTAAGATGAATAGAAATAATTTCATTAATTTTTAAGTTAACTATTTTTATTATCAATTCGTCTTATTTATCTACCAATAATCTTATAAATCAATGAAAACATAATAAAGAAATATCAGAAGAACAAAAAAAAAAAAAAAGGATATAAAAAAGATTGTCTTATAATTTGTTTATTTATTCTTTTCAAGATCACCATCTTTACATCTATTAGATCCGCCAATAATATTTTCAATAAACAAATGAACGTCTCTCTCTCTCTCTTGTACTTTTTCAAATTAAATATTAATTAATTAATTTTTAATGTTTATTTTATGTGAAAAAAAAAAAAAAAAAAACAAAAAACAACAAAAAAAATTAAAATAAATAAATGAATGAACAAAAAAAAAAAAAATTAACTTGAAATAAAAAATAATAATCACAACAACAATAACAACAAGAAATAACAAAAATAAATAAATAAATAAAATATAGGCAATTTCCATATTCAAGGGCGACGTCAGATTGTCTAGAAGAGAATATATAATAAATATATAAGAAGATAAACTGACACTGATCGTGCCCACGATAAACAACAAAAACAACAACAACAACAAAAACAAAATTTACTACTAAGATACAACATCACACTATACAAAGAGAGAAATAATAAAAAAATAAAAAAATAAAGAGAGAGAGAGAAGAAGGAAGTTAAAGATGATGGAGTGAGAAAGAACAAATGACATAGTCAAAGAAAAAAGAGAAATAGAGATGTAGTAGACATAATGTTGGGATCAAATAACAACAATATTAAGTAAGAATTTTACAATAACGATCCGTCATTTTTTCTTATTTTTTTTTTTTTCTTTTATTGATTGAGTGTAAGAAAAAATAAAAGTACAAAGTAATTGAATTAATATATATAATAAAACCTGTCTAATTGGACCATAGATTTTATTGAATAATTTTATATATGATTATAAAAGAAATTAAATTAGTTTATTAAACAAAAGTGAAATATTAACAAAAATATTCAATGATGTGTGGTCTAATTAGTTATGAGATTCGATTTAAGAGATGAGAAACTTATTAAACCGGTTCTACACTATTTTATAATTTTATGATTAGAATCAACACTGTTGTTAATCGTTTAATAATTAATTAATTAGACTCTATTTTATTAACACACATTATGAATTAGCACATTACTCCTTCTATTTATCATTTTCTTTTTCTGTTTTCTTTTTTCTTCTGAAACAAATTTAAAAGAAAACTCAATTTGTTTTTTAAGATTTTTGTTTTTGTTTGTTTGTTTTTAGTTTCTTCAAAAAGAGACATCTTACTAATTACCATTAAATACAGTATACTGACTTAACTGTCAATCACTCAATTTGATTGTTTTTTTTTTCTTTTTTTTTGTGAAAAAAAAAAGAAACGTTAGGTAGATTTTGTGTGAATTTTCTTTAAATATATTCATCTTCATCTTATAAACTTATATACAGAAAAATTTCACAAACATATAGGATATTTATAGTTACGGTTATATACGAATACGAGTAGATATTTTTTGTTTTTTTTCTAAAGAAAATAAATCTACCTACTTTGCGGGGTAAAAAAAATGATTAGAATGTTGATTGACATTTATGATAGATTTTTATGTATTTATTTATATTAAAGATTTGTAAATAAATTGAAAGACAGAAGAGACAGAAAATCATCTAAAACTCTCATCACAATATGTAAAATACAATTAATTATTATTTTTATTTTTAATAGATATTTTCTTATTCGATTTGTGAGTTTTGAATTTTTGAATATTTTTGTTTAAAACAAATAACAAAAACAACAACAACAACAACCAAAAATAAGTCTATAAAATAAATTAAATTAAATTTTACGAATGGTCAAATCTAAATGATTTTATTTAAGTGTCAACTTTTATTCATGTTCTTTGTAATGACCATAATTAAATAAATTTCAATAATTAATTAAAAATATAAATTTTTAAATAATGTGATAACGAACTAATTATGTAATTTTGTGTAAATTAAATAAAACTACAATAAAATCACAATTATGATGTGTCATCAATAAATTTTTTAATTTAACAATTAACTTATCACGTCATTTGTACCGATATTGGTGGACCAATTTTGAATTTCTTTTTTTTTGATGAAAAAAAAAACGCTTGAAGAATAAAACAACACAGCTTTCGATTTAAAATTGTTGATTAAGTTCTGAACTAATTTATGAACTTTAATCATCTCTTTATTTGAAACATCAAAAAAATAAAAAACGGACAAAAAATTATGTAAATATTTTTTTTTTAAACGCACTTAAACATAAATAAATTAATATGGCAAATTATTATCAACAATGGAACAGAAGATGATTTTTATTTTATAAATAAATCACAATAAACAAACCTTTTGAATTGACAAAACTTATTGTATATAAAACTATATAAAATTCTTCTAATATTCTTAATATTTATGTATTTGCACTTTTTTTTCTTATTCACTTTTATGCACAGCCAGCTACATTAGAGTTGACTGATTTTTGTTGAATGAGAACCATTTTTGTTAAAAAAATTTATTCTTATTATATTTATATGAAAATCTTTAAAGATTTATTTTGTTTAAAACATATCTAAGGGTTCCTATGGAAATTTATTTTTTTGCTAACCTTCTTTTGTTTAAATAAGTTTTTTTGTTTGTTTTTTTTTTATATAGAAATTTTTTAATTTGTGTTACCATTAGTTACCATTAGTTACAATTATTTAAAATTATACGTATTTTAGTTATTATTTTATTTAAAAGTAAAAGAATTACGTAAACAATATTTTCTTATTTTTTGTTTCCCTTTTTTTTATAATAAAAAATGATGTTTGTATATAACCTTTTAATGAATTAATTCAACGTGTAAATTTGTGTTGTACAGAATATTTATTTTGGACACTTTCTGTTGGTAATCATTGAATATAAAATAAAATATTATATTTATTTGATTTAAATTTACATAATAGTTAATATAGTGTGAAGTAAATATTCTGACATAAATATTGTGTACCCATAAAAGATACAGTAGGAGTATCGGTGTTTATTGCAAAAAATAATAAATAATTAAATATAGTTAATCATAGCATTCGTTCCACTATTCTTCTTATTTGTTTCTTTTCTTTTTTCCTTTTTCTTTATGTACTTTATGTATGTTTGTTTAGATGTTTAGATTTTCAAATTTTTCACGCATATCAAAAAATGAAAGAAAATGTAATTAAGAGAGAAAGAGAGAGGACAAACAATTTATATACAGTAGTATTTTTAGTTAAATAAGAATAAAAAAAATAACTAAACTGATGAGATGTGTAAGACAAGAAAACGACAAGAAACAGACAAGAGACATATAAATTATATACTACACGAATTTAAGAAAGAAACAAGAAAAGAGAGAAGATAAGAAAAGATGAGGAGGAAAGAGTAAAAAAAGAAAAGATGAAAAGAAATAAATATTCAACACCTTCTTAACTTTTAAATTCTTCCTTTTCTTATTTATTAAGTTTATTATTTGTAATTATTTGTAATTATTATTATTATTATTATTATTATTATTATTACTGTTGTGTTTATGGTTGAATGAGGTGTTGAATGTTTACCTTTTATTTCTTGTTGTTGTTTCGGTTGTTATTATTATCATTATTATTATTCTTGTTGTTGTTCTTGTTACTGTGATTATTTAAGTTTAAGTTATTTCAATTTTTTTTCGTTAAGTAATTAAACTTTAATTGCTTAACTTACTTCTTTAATTATTAAATAGTAGATACAATAAATAAACGTTTAAAAAATAATAAAGTTATTTGTACCGATTACTTATGGAACAAAAAATCATTTAACATTTTTTTTTTCTTAAAAATT
Source organism: Pedicia rivosa (assembly GCA_963082725.1). Lineage (NCBI taxonomy): Eukaryota > Metazoa > Arthropoda > Insecta > Diptera > Pediciidae > Pedicia > Pedicia rivosa. The sequence goes on along the minus strand of OY720156.1, from coordinate 2,815,231 downwards.
TATTCCTAAACAATTGTTAATTGATGACGTTTCTTATTGAAATTCCTAGATAAAATACAAATCTTAATCATTGTATAATTGTGAATAATAAAGAAGTAGACTAAAAGAATAATAATGTTTTCTATATACTGTAAAGAAAATGGACCAATAGACATTATCATTATATAAAACGGAAGTGGCAAAGAAAACAAATTTTCTCTATTTAGCATATAAAATTAACATGATTTAAATCATTTGATGATTAATGACTGATGACTAATTTTAGATAATCAAAAAAAAAAAACGATTAAAAAAAACTAAAATTACCGCATCTTTATTATTCCTTTGTAAACTGATTAAAGTCTCTAAAGTCTAAACTAAAATCAACCTTGTTTAACCTTAACAGTAAATAAATTATTCACACATAGAAATTATCTGATATTTATATACACACTAACACATAGATAATTTATTAATTTGTTAAATCATAATATAAAATTATTTATCGTTATTAATACGCCTTACAATTTACAATTCTATATTTTCTTATTGTTTTGTCTTTCTTATATTTCTTTATAAACAAATAATTTACCTTTAACTACACTGTTAAGTATATTTAATTAAGACTAAAAAATTTTTTTTGATGTTAAAATTTTTATTTTACACAAAAAAAGTTAATTGGGTAAATTGTCAATTATTTGTTAATTTATTAAATTAAATCAATATCTGTTTTTTTTCTTCTTTGTATGATAAATAAGAAAAAGAATATAGGAGCATATTTTAAATGGAAAGAATTTGATTAAGGAAGTAACCGTACACTGTATATGGTTTGACGTCATAAATAAATAAATAAATAAAAAAAACCATTTGAAATTAAATTGACATAAATGACTGAACATTATTATTTATGAAAGTTTATGATTTACATTTACCACCCCCCCACGACATTTGACTTTCCTTAATTTGATCGATATTCAATATTTCTTACATTTTTCTTTTTATACAAATTCAGTTGTTGTGATTGTTTCATATTTGTTTCAATTTTTAATTTTCACTGTTTTTTTTTTGTCGTTTTTCTTCTATACTTCTTTTTCTTCTTTTTCCTCTTCTCCTTTTTCTTAAGATCTTTTCTTTTTTTGCTTTATTTATTTTCTTTTTTCGTCTTTTTGTTTTTTTTTTTTTTTGTTTTTTTTATTTTTGATCATATCTTTTAATGGTTAAACTTGAGAATGAATTACTAAGAAAAAAACGTATCAGAAGGAATTTTTTTTTGTTTTGTTTTTGTTCTTTCTGTCTTCTTCCTCCTTCTTCTTTACTTTATTATTTTTAGAAGTAAAAAAAAAAGTATAAAAATCGAATATACTTAATAATAAAGAAAAGAAAAAAAGAAAAGGATAAGAAAATAACAACAAAAATAAAATAAATTTGTTAATATTCATATGGGTGTGTGTGCATGTGTGTTTGTATATTTATATAACTGTGTGTGTGTACTTGGATGTGTGTGTGTGTGTGTAGTAAATATAAAAAAGATTTTAAATGCAATCAGAATTGGCGATGGATATTATGCATTTATTATTTATTTATTTATTTTTTTTTTTTTTTTAGAGGTAACGCGAGATATAATACAATAATATTTTATGCCATTAAAAGATGAACGATGAAAAAGAGAATAAAGCAACAAAAAAAAAAAAAATACAGACTACAAAATACAGATAGAAAGAGAAGAAGATTAAAAAAAAAAAAAAAAAACTTTTTTTTTTTGGATGTAATTTTAAAATGAATCGTCTTAAATGTTGTATTTGTTGTTGCATTTGTTGTTGTTGTTGTTTTTTTTTCTCTGTTTATTGGCGCAGATTTTGCTGTAAATTATACAAGAGAGTCGGCATATAATTTTAATTTTAATCGGTTGCTGTGACATTTAATTTACCTCCTTTTTTTTTTTTCGTTTCTTCTTGACTTTATTTTAAAATCATTTTCATTCTTTTTTTTTTTTCTTTTTTCTTTGCTTATCTTTTTTCCGTATTTTTCTTCTCATTATCCCCCCCCCCCCCTGCCGCAACCTTATCATTCTGTGAGTTTTCTTATAGTGTATCATCTTCTTTTTTTTTTTTTTGCATAATATTTGTTTCTTTTTGAAAACATTTAAAATTATATTTTAATTTCTTTTTTCTTCGTTTTCAATTTTGTTTTTTTTTTTTATTTTAATGATTTTTTTTTTCTCTCTCTTATCTTTTTGAATTTCTTGTAAATATAATTTTCTTGTTGTTATATTTTCTCTTCTTCATGATTATTTTTTTTTTTCTTTTATAAAAAGAAACAGATTATCTTAGGATTATAATATAAAATTGAATATATATAAAAAAAAAATTTTTTGGTTTTGTTTAAAATCAAATAAAAAGATAACAAAAGTAAATGAAGAAAGAAAAAAAAGAAAATAAAGAAAATAAATAAATCGAGATCGAGCGTATAAAAGTTGAAAATTAAATCAGTAAATTATCTGTACTGAAATTATACAATTATTTGTCGTGTGTCGTGTTTTTTTTTTTTTTTTTTTTTGTTTTAGGATTATTTTATTTATTCTATAAATTATAGAAAATTTTAATTTATTGTTAATGTATTATTTTGAAGTTATTATAGAATTAACATATTCTGTCTATTTTCTCCCTATCCCCCCCTCTCTCTCTCTCTCTCTCTAACAGTCTATTTATATTTTAATTATTTTCAGTCATAATTATGGAATAGACAAAAAAAAATTAGAACTCCTTAATGATAACTCATTCAAATGGCACTTTTTTTTCTTAACATTAAATCTGTCTTCATTTCATTATGGATTTTTATCAAGAAAGTTAACACCATTAAATGTTAATTGATCCGATTAGTGAATGTACATTATAACAATAAGTAGCAACTTGAATTGTTTGTGATTATTACCGTTTATAAAATATAATAATCTGACTTCTGATTACGCATAAATTTATAAACTTTAAATTTTACCAATAATAATTATTTATTTAAATGAATTGATTGTAACGTAACGTAATTATTTTAAAATCAGTTAATTTAGTTTGAAATATAATTTTTTTTCTACATATAAATTAAAAGTAATATAAATATGATTACAAATAATAAACTATAAAACTAAGTAAACTCATAATAAACGATTTTACATAGTTTATCTAAATGGTTTGAAAAGAAAACAAATAAACAAACTCAAAATGAAAAAAAATTAATAAAAAAAAAAAAAATAGTGTAATGAAATGTTGAAGTAAATATTAAAAATTATGTACCTATAGTTTCTTGTTAATTATAATTAGACAGATGGAGTAAATTTTTTATGTAATATATGAAAGAAGAACAAAACAGTAACAACAATCAACAACAATCAACAACAATCAACAACAACAATAATAATAATAACAAAAACTTATATAGACTTTCAATGTAAATTACATATTCAATTTTTCTTTCATTTAATATTTTTTTTTCCTTCTTCTTCTTCTTAATTATAACTTTCAAAAGATTTTGTAGTTTTTCTGCGCGTTTTTTTTTTCTTTCGGTTTTCTTATTGAATTTAAAACAAAAGAAGAAAAAAAACACAAAAATTGGTAAGTAATGAAATTAATATTTATAACAATAAATTAAAGTTAATAAGTAAAGCTTACTTTAAGTAAAGTAATTAAAGTAAGTAAAGTAATTAAAGTAAGTAAAGTAAGTAAAGTAAGTAAAGTAAGTAAAGTAAGTAAAGTAAGTAAAATAAGTAAAGTAAGTAAAGTAAGTAAAATAAGTAAAGTAAGTAAATTAAGTAAAGTAAATAAAGTAAGTAAATTAAGTAAAGTAATCATCCTTTACCTATTTACTTATTATTTTCATTAATTTTTATTTTACGTTTATTTTTGTGTGTGCGTATTTTTTTTTCTATTTTTCTCATATTTTTCTCATCTTTTTCTTAATCTTTAAAATAATAAATATGTAATTTGTTTTTGTTTTATTATAGATAAAAAGTAGGGTAATTATGAACATAAATAATTTTAATACAAAAAATCAACAATAAAATGGAAAAAAAAAAACAATTTTAATTTTTTTGAGAAAATGCCGCTTTAAGTTTGCGGTTTGCATAAAAAAAAAAACTTCTCTATAGATTTTTTTTTTTTTTTGTTCTTTTTAACTTTTTTAATTTTCTTATGTAAATTTTATTCATATATAAATGATTGTCATACACACACACATACATTAACCTATATATTGTAAGAATGTACATATATTGTAAGAAAGAAAAAAGAAAAAGAAAATGAAAGAGAGAACGAGAAAGAAAAAAATATAAAAAAATTAATCAAACAATGATTTCATTTGAATTGGAAAAAAAAAATTAATAACAACAACAACAAAAATTTCTATTATTATTATTATTATTATTATTATTATTATTATTATTATTATTATTAGTAGGAACAATTTTCAATCGGTCGAATGAAAAATAAAGTGTGAACCTCTTGGTGTATGGAGGACACGTAAATAACATTAGAAATTATATAAATATAGGCAAACGTTCAAACATGGAGTATTTTAATTGTGTATATGTGTATGTGTGTGTGTGTGTATGTGTCTGTGTATGTGTCTGTGTTTGTATTATATATAATCATCTTTATTATCATTATCATCATCATGATATTAATATTCTTCATCATCGTCTTCACCATCATCTTCATCATCATCTTTATCGTCTTAATTTTTTTAAATATTCATCATTATAAATAATAATAATAATAATAATAATCAAAAAAAAAATATATATCTGTACTTATATAAAAATATTTTCGAAAGTACTTTACTTACTTTACTTTACTTTATTATTATTAAAGTATTAAAGTATTAAAGAGTTTTATAACATACTATACCTAATAATAATCTACACCTCTATATAAACGTGATAATCAAGTACAATAAAAATTTAATTCAACCATGAAAATTAGCAAATATTGCGTTACAAATAAATAAATATTTAAATTATTTTTATTTAAATAAAATTAAAAAAAAATAAAATAAAATAAAAAAAACAGAAAAAAAAAAGCACAAGAGAAAAAATAATAATAAAGAAAAGATAGAATAATGTCAGCAATAAACATTTATTTATAAAAGATTTAGGGTCTTCTTACAAGGAATATAAAAAATAAACAAAAACAAAAATAAAAATAAAATAAAATAAAATAAAATAATTGAAGAATGATAATCTTTTAGTAGAGTTATTAAAAATTGATTATTTATGAAGTGAAATGAAATTTTATATTTTTTTCACAAATTTTATAACTTAGGTTTTTTTTTTTCTTTTTGTGATTATAAAAAGTGCACACCTACATTCACAGTAATTTCATTTTATTTATTATATTTTATTTAACAGAAGACTTTTATTTATTTGATCACAATTTGATTGTGGCTGCTTTTTATATTTTAATGATTTGTTATTTTTTTTTTTTTGTTATCTTTTTAGTAAAGTTGTAAATTATGAACGGTAATCGATTGTAATTAAATTTCTTCATTTTTTTTTTTTTTTATGAAATTATAAAGAAAATCGTTATAATTTAAATCCACTGTGTCTCAGTGTCGTGTCTGAGATCATCATTTTATATTTATTATTGGAATTCATCAGTAGGTATATCTCTATACTTCAGATTATAAGTACTTACACAAATACTAACTAATTTAACGTATATAAATAATTTATTTGTTTGTCAATTTTAGTGTCAATAAATAATTTAAAGTGAAAAAAAAATGAAAAAAATCGGGACCATTAAACAGCAAAAATTAACGTTTAATTTTTATGTTTAGAAAACTTATGAAAATTAATTCAATTAAAATTAATCTTGAACAGAATACATAATTAATTAATAGAATTTTTAATTAATTTAATTTTTTCAGTAAAAGAAAAGTAAGTGTGTAATTAATGTAATCACTAGATTGACTAACGTAAATTCAATGTAATTCATTTGGATAAATATTATTTAAATTAAAATCTAAAATTGAACTTACAATTGTGATCATATTGATGTGGAAGACATTTTATGATTAAGTTAAATAATAATTAACAGTGTTTAAGTTACACAAAAAAAATTGTTTCATCATTGAAAATAAAAATAAAATTATTGTATTACATTAAAAAAAACAACAACACCAACAACAACTGTGCATATAAGGGTTTGGCAAGTGGGGAGGAAAAACGAATAAAAAGAATGAAACAACAATAAAACAAATAAAAATGAAAAAAGGGAATTAAAAAAATATGGAAAGAAAAGAAAAAGAAAAAGAAAAGAAAAAAAAAAAAACAAACAGGAGAATAATCTTTGATCGCATATTTTGATTTATAACTCGATACAAATTTATATGATATTCAGTTTATACATTTCTTCGTTATTTCTTATAAGAACATATAAGAATTTTTATATTGCGCGCACGCATCCCACACAACATACCGATAATATATTTTTTTTTTCTTTTTTTTTAAACGTGAATATTTTAATATTTTCTCCTTTTTATTTTTCGTATTTTTTTTTCTCCTTTCGTATATTTATTATTTTTATTAAAATAATAATAATAATAATAATAAAAAACATAACAAACAAATAAAGAAAAACAAAAAAAAACAAAAATGTAAAAATAATAAAAAAAAATGACATTTTAAAAAAAAATTTAATAGTTTAATTTTTAATTTTTTTCTCTTTGGAAATCAGCAATAAAACGGCAACTTTCAAAGAGACAAAGATAGAGAATTGAGAACAGAAAAGAACAACAACTAATAACGAACAACAACAAAATGAAATGCATCAAAAAAAAAAAAAAAACGGGGTGCATTTAATTAGAGATAACTCTCACTGACGATGACAAATGATTGTTATCCTTTTCATATTTTTTTTTCTTTTTTACACGTGGCTTTCTTCAATACTAACAGACAAATTTTTAATGTACATATTTTTTGTGTAATCTAAATCCTTGTGTGTGTATGTGTGTGTGTGTGCCGCGGCTCCAGCATATGGGAATATATAAAATCTGTATTATGCATGAATTGTATTCAGATTTTAATTTTAATTTTTTTTTTCTTTTTTGTTATAAATAAAATAAAAAAGGGATACAGGAAATTCATTAATTTAACAAAAATTTATATAAGAAAAAAAAAACACAAAACTCTTCAGCAACAGAACAACAACAACAACAAGAAGAATAAAATAAAAAAATACAAAAAAAACTCTCAAAATCCTAAGAAAAACACAAATGAAAAGATTATTTATTTGAAGTTTATGAAATCAGCGAAACAAGAAAAGAAAAAATAAATATAAAAAAAAAATGAAACTGAAAAAAGGGTTGGAATTTGTCGTTTTAATCGAATGACACAAAAAAAAAAGCATATTTTGCCATTTTTAAATGTAAACTGAGAAATGAGAGGAAAATGACACAAAATATCTATTATATAATTAAAGTTTATATATGTGTGTATGTGTATGTGTGTGTGTGTGTGTGTGACTGCGTAAAATATTTAAGATTTTATATATATAACCTACCTACCACAGCCCACAGCTGCTGTACCGTACCTAAGTCAATAAAAATTTTAAGTAATAAAATTAAAGTTTTTCGTTTGTTTGTTTGTTTGTTTGTTTGTTTTTTTTAAATTATTGAAAAGTACAACAAAAATGTAAACTAGAAAATATTACAGAAAATAGAAAAAAAAACTATCAATAAATGTCTGAGTATTTATTAATTGAAATTAGTAACGTACGATATAAACAAAATTTTAAAATAACTTTAAATACAAATTACTAGACATTCATAGAATTCCTCTACAAGACCAGGTAATAATTTGATTTTTGGTAACGACAATATTTGAACACACAAAAAATCCGATTAACAATTAATTTTATTTCAATTTCTAATAAAAAATGTTTAACGAAAAAAGTCGCAATAAAAGGAGATTTTTTATAAACAAAACATCAATCCATTTGAAAAGTCTTCAGGTACTTCAGCAACTATACCTCGATCATATACAGTACAATTTTTGACGTTATTAAATGGATGAAAAGAAAGAAAAAAAAAAAGCCAAAGTACAGAGGTAAAGTATAAGAAAAACTTAACATCATTTATTATTATTTTAGGTATAAACATTTTATTTTCTTCCATTAAAAAAAAATAATAATAACAATGGATTTATTCAAATGAAATTTATTTTAGTTTGTATTTTTTATAAAAAAAATGATTTCAAAAAAATAAGAAAAACTAAAAATGAAAACGAGAAAGAAAAAAAAATGAATAAAATTATAATTTATAAAAAAGGAAAAAAAAAGAATTAAGAATAATACCGAAGGGGTTACACAAATATACAAAAAAAAAACAGAACCAAATTCAGTATATGGAGATAGAGAAAGAAAGAAAGAAAGAAAGAAAGAGAGAGAGAGAGAGAAAGAAAAAGTATAGTACACAAAAAAAAACATTATACAAAATTTGCATAATCATACATCTGCACAAATAATATAATAATAATTTTCAATCTGGGATTTATTGTTATCGAAATGAAACAGAAAGAAAAAAGAAAATAAAATAAAAACGAAAGAACTTTTTTATAAAAAATTTATTTAAATTATGTATTAACGTTTATTAGTTTTATTTGTATTGGTAATATAAAGTATGGGTACGGGTATCGTTTAAAATTTAAATTGAAATAAATTTTCCATTATCAAATGTTTTCGTAAAATAGAAAAACGTATTTTTTTTTCTTTTGATATTAGAAATTTTCGATGTGCAGAACGTTATGGGGAAGGACTTCTTTTTCTTTTTTTTGTATTTAACTTACAAAAAAAACACAAATATATGTGTGTGTGTACCTATGATTTTTGAATAAAGTGACGGGTTTTTTACTAGAACGGACAACATTTTGTTTTTATTCTCCATTATTTGTGTAAATTCTAGAATTTATTAATTACTTTCAATAATTTCTAAAGTAAAGATGAATAATTAGTAGGTGATACAAATTAGATGACTAATCGATATTCTATGAATCTATTTTATTTCACAATTTCATTTACAAATTAAATCAGTCATAAAATTTTTTTGCACAAAAAAAGCATATGCGTTTATTTGTGTGTGTGTGTATATATATGTAAAAGATACGTAACAAACAATTATTCTAGACTCTTAAAGATTTTCTCTTTATAGTTAATAAATATGTTTTATTTGTATTTTGTATATGTGTACATTTTTTGTTCATTTATTATGAATGTATGTGCACCGTGTATTCTGATGTAATTTCAATATATTTTCTTTTTCTTTTCTTATCTCTTTTTTTTTTTCTCTCTCACAACATCTAATTGTGTATCGGTGTATGTATGTGTGTGTGTTCGTCTTGTCTACATATGTTTTTTTTCTTTTCTTTCTTTTCTTTCTTTTCTTCCTAAATTCTCTTCTAGTTCTTAATTTTCTTTATTTGTTCAAATGTAATAATTAGATTATAAGAAAATTTCTTACGATACACACATTTTATTTAGTTGCCTTTTTTTTCTTATTTTTGGTTCTTTTAATTTCAGTGTAAGTATTATTGTACAATATTTATAAATTTATATTTATAGTTAACAGAAGTGTACTGGCTTTTAATAAGAGGAAGGAACAAGTATGGGCACGCTAAGACAATGATAATTTTGAGAAAATAAATTAAATAATAATTCTTTTAAGGATGACTTAGCAATATGGACCTATGACAATATACAAAAAAACTATAAAGAAAAAATGAATAATTATACCAAGAGTTTTATTTTTATTCTTATGTGAAAATTATTTTCTACTCGATCAATAATTATAACAAAAAAAATTTTACCATTTCCTCTTTCCTCTCATCAAACGTTTCATAAAACAACTAAACGTATTGTCAACAGTAATTAAAATAAGGACTCAATTAGTATAAATTAACATACAAATTTTGTAGTGGTAGAAAAAGTTATTCAACAAAAAATAAAAACAACAAAAAAAGAAACAAAAAAAACAAAGAAAAGGATTCTGTTCAGTTTATTATTTTGTTAAAATTATAAATTAAAATTTTAAAAGTTTGCTACTGGTAATCAATAAAAAATCTACTACTAAAATCAAGAGAGTTAAAAAGAGATAGAATGAAAAAATTTATTAAATGATACACGAAGTTGACGAAAAATAAAAAAACATAAATAAAAAAAAAACCAACACCAACAGTAACAACAACAACAACATACAAATAGAAAAACAACAACAACAATAAATAGCAACAACAAAAAAACATCATGTTGTATAATAAGAAAAATTAAAATTGTAATTAATATTAAAAATATGTGTTTTTTGTGTATATGATAAATGAACAAAAAAAAAATAGAAAAGAACAAAAAATAGAAAAGATGAGAAATCAGCAAATAGTCTCGGTGAACTGGGGAATTTTTTTTGTTTTCTTATTTTTTTTTTTTTTTTTTTCTTCATTTGTTGTTTTTGTATTTGTTGTTTTTTGTGAATAAATATTATGCATGTGTCGGGTCAGGTCAAGTCTGTCAATGTACGTATATACGTTTTGTGTAAATTTTTAAGGATAATATGTGAGACGTATAAATATTATTTTGAATTAAATATTTGAAAATAAAAACATTAAATGAGGTACAAACAAAATTATTTATTTTTAAAATTAAACATAATTTTTTTTATTACTCATTGTTAAAATTTTAATATTCTAAGTAACATAACTATAACTACTTTATAGTAGTTACAATTTATTTTGACATCAACAAAAACAAAAAAACTTTGTATAACTTTGTTAGAAAATACAGAAATTAATGAAAATTGAAAAAGTTTTATTTCATTTTGTTTTGTCTTTTAAATAATTTTTTTTTTTTTTTTCATTGAACAAAACCACAAAAATTCAGTAATCTAAGTTAGAATATTTTTTGCATATTTACAATTTTCTTAAAAAAAAAATATAATTCATTTAGTTTGACGATAGACTTTTGACATTTCTTATGAAATATGATCATCCATAATAAATTCATTTTTATTTTTCATTTCTCTATTTTTATTTTATTTTTAAAAATAACTTTAAACAAACAAACAAACAAAAAAAACACAAAATCAAACAAAAAACTTTACGTACGAATATTTAGGTAAATAAAATAGAAGAAAATATTTATAACAAAACGTTAAATTGCAGTTAATTTACATAATGTGTTAGTTTTATGTAGTGACAAAACTTTTCATTTATTATTATTTTATTTATTTAAGAAAAATTTTCTTTTATTTTCCTATAAAATTTTGTGTCTAATAAAATCAATTGTTTTATGTTATTTGAAAAGTTATACAAATAAATTAAATATATTTATAAAAGATAAAAATATTAAAGAGAAAGAGAGAGAGAGAGAGAGAGAGAAATAGAAATTATAATCAATGTTGTACATAAAATTTTTCTGATTTCTTATTTCTTATTTTTATTAATAATTAAAATTTAACCTACTTAAGTAATTTTTTTATTTAATTAAAGACAAATAAATTAAATTAAATGACAAATTAAATGAAAAGATAAAAACGTAAAAATAGTTTATAAGTGAAATTTATTTATAACAATTCGTTATTGTCTTTTATTTTATTACAAAATTTAATTCATTGTCATTAAATTTAAATGAAGTGAACCGATAGACTCCTTACTAATTCGAATTTTTGGTCTTCTTGTCTTCGGTCATATATTGAGTTAAGGAATATTTCCAATCGAAAAATTTCAATTGACAAAAGAAAGAAGGAATACTTTTGTTAAAATAATTCTGACAATCAGAAAAATTAACTATCAACATTTCTGTTCATTGGTTTTCGAGAGCAAATTAAATGTTCAACTCACATAAATAATCACAAATAATTTTATATGAAGTAACAAAAAATTACATAATAAAATTGATAGAAGTGTAATCACATCAGTGTAGAATAATGAAATCGTGAATTAAGAATAGATTTTCTTATTGATGAAGATTTTTAAAAGAAGGCGTCAATTAATCGTTTATAAAAAGAAGAAGAAAAAAAAACACAAAAAAAAAAAGAATAAAACTTAATAAAAATCGGTTTGCCTTGCGTTCCTAAATTCCAATATTTATACAATATTTGTTTTCGCATTAACTATTAGCAGTATTTTTTTTTCTTTGTTTTTGTGTTTATTTCTATTTTTTTTTTCTTAATTAATTTCTAAAAAAAAAAAGTCTAATTTTTTTTTTGTGTAAAAAACGAAAATAATAAAAATATAAATGTACTAAAAAAAAAACATAAGAAATATTGTATAAAGAAAATATATGCACACACAAATATAGATAATAATTCATCATCATTTAATTTTCTAGCACGCAATATTTCAATTAATAAAAGAACTTTAAGTTCAAGAAAAATCATTCAGATGAAGGAAACAATTTTTATGTTACAAGTGTTTTGATTGTGTTTGTGTGGTTTTTTTTTTCGATTATGTAATAAATAAAGAAGATCACAAAAAATTTATAAAAAATATAGAAACTTTTTTTTTACCAATTACTTAATAAAAAAAAAGAATAAAAAAATTATATCTAATGTTGCATGCAACATTTTCATGCAACATTTGTGTGAATCAATTTTGTCTAATTTTTTTGTTTTTTTTTTTTTGCTTTTTACTTTAGTTATTTTAACTTGTTTATTGATGAGTCAGTTATGAACACTTAACATTCACACACACGCATACATACATACACAACAAAATACTAATATAAACTACAGGATAATGTATAAATAATAAAATAAACAAAAAATTTCTTATATGCATCTAATTTAAGAAACCTTAACCTTTAGGTTAGGTTTTGTTAAGTATATGTAGTTACTTAATTTTTTTAAATTAGTATTAGTTTGTTTTTTTTTTCCTACAAAACATGTAATTGCATGCAAATTTAAATTTTCTACATTTTGTTAAAAATTTATTATAATCTTTAAGTTTTTTTTTAAACATTTTGAATATATTTTAGACGTCCACAGATCTTACATTATCGTCTAAGATTCTGTTTTTTTTTTCTTATTATACATTAAGTAATATTAAGCTTAGTGTTACTATTCACAATATTTATTATTTATTAATAAATGACTTGATCTTATTTTAAATGAAATATTTTAATTTTAATGATCATAAACTTTAACTTGATGAATTCAATAGATTTTTACTTTAATTGATTTTAAACAATTTCTGAGATAATTATTAATTAAATTTGTAGTCAATTGAAAATATTTCCGTATAATTTAGAAGCAATAAGATTTTTATGTTGGAAAAGAACAAAAATAAGTATATTTATTTTACAACAACAATTCAAAATTGTTTTTTCCCATTTTAATGAAATTTGATTTAAATGAAATTAATTATATTTCAAAACCATAACTATAAGCATCTGATAATCCTTTGACTAATCATTATTATTATTATTGGGTTAAAAAAGAATGAATGTTAGAATTATTCGATGTTTCACTAACAGGTGCATATTAATAAAATATATTCGCTTAATTATGAATTGCAAATTTCACAATATCTCCCTTTTTAAAGGGCTCATTATTATCAACACAAAATCATTCACTATATTTTTAAAAGGACATTTCTGATAATAAGGAAATAAAAATCAAATACTTAGCGATTTAATGAATTAATGAATGTCAGTAGTAATTAATGATGTTTCCTATGAATGAATTTACTGCAGTATATGTCATGAAATTAATCACAACAAATACACAAGAAATAGTGAACATTCTATATGATAATAAAATAGATTTGACAGAAATTATGATTTATTTAAATATAATTTATCTATAAAGATGAGATGAACAGTCAGTGTTAACACCCTGTAATAATATGCTTTTAAACAAAATACTAATTAAATATCTAAAAGTACTAACTAAGTATGTTATTCTTGTCATTCTAAAAAAAATAATATACGTTTAATTCGTTCACTCAAATTTTTCAATTAAATAATGATACTTTTTCTGTGCTTTGATTAATTGTTAAATAATATAAATTAAATGTTACTGTGTGAACAATTAAATAAATTATATATTTACAATTCAGAGAAAATTGGGAAATCATATGAAAATAGTTAGATTGTAACATCGTATTTTTCATTATATAAGTTGATAATAATAATTTGTACAAAAATGTAAGACGACGGAATTTTAAGAGAAAAAAGAATTATTAACTAAAATTAAATATTATGAAATAAAAAATAAAAGAAAATTTACCTTAAACAATGCATTCAAATAAACAAAACTTTTATTATCAAATCCATGAAAAAAAAAATAAACTTATCACTTTTCACTTTGTCACTTTTCTTTCTTTTATTTTTAATTTTTCTTATATTCTTATCTTTCTCTTATTCTCTTCACTTTTATTTCACTTTACTTTTATTTTTACACAATTTTCCTTCTGATTCTCTTTTAATTTTCACACTTTTATTGAACACTTTCAAATATTTTATTCGGTATTTGATTTGAGAAAAAAAAAAACAGAAAATAAATTGACGATTTTCACTATCGAAAATAATACCGAGTGTAGAGAGAGACAGAGTGAGAGAGTGATGTATAAAAAGGACACTAATTAAATCGTTGTTGTTGTTTTATTTATAAATATGGCACTTTTATTGTTGTTCCTGTTACTGCTCTTGTTGTTATTGTTGTTGTTACAGTTGTTGTTGTTGTTCTTATTTGTAGTTGATGTTAACTATAAGTAAGTATTGTATAAGTAAGTATAAGTATATTTATTTTATTTTATTTTATTTTTGTTTTTGTAAATAAAGTTTAACTAAATAAAAATACGGGGCACTGAAATATTTTCTTTCGGTTTTTCTTCTTCTTCTTCTTCTTCTTTTTTTTTTTTTAATTTTATTTGGCACTTTAAATTAATTTGGTTTTCTGTTTTGTTCTTTATTTTGTATAATATATTTTAATTTTTTTTATGCTTTAAATAAAAAACTGATAATCCAAATTTGGCTTTTTTCTTAATTTTTCTCGCAATTATTTATATTTTCTTTCATAAAAACAAAACTATAGAATATTATTTATAATTTGTCACAACATTATCATTTATCCCATTATTTATAAATTTTCCATAGTTTTTCTTAAATAATTTATAGTTTTTCTTTTTTCTTTCTTTCTTTTTAAATTTAACGCGCGAAAATTAAAAATGATTATTTTTTTCTTCTTCTCGTGATTTATTTTTTATTTTGTTTTCTTGTCTATTATTTTTTTTTTCTTCTATTTTCACTTGTGTTAAAATGAAAAAAAATTTACCTTTTTCTGTAGGGGTAAAAGAGGGAGGATTTTTGTAGATAAAGAAAATGTATAAATAATCTAATTGACAACAACAATAAAAATAAAAAAATAGTTTATATTTTTTATTCACAAAATCACGTTTTCTCTTCAATTCATTTTCTTTCTATAAATTTTTTATTAATTTTGTTTGTTTTATTTTCATCGTTGTGAATATAAGGGAAAAAAACAAAGAAAATTTGTTTTATTCAAAAATATCGGGAAAATGATGAATTAAATCAAAAATAAGAAAGAAAAAAAGAAAGAAAAAAACCCGCGGTAAATCAGAAAGGAAGAGAAAAAACCCAAAACAACAATAAATAAAAAAAAAATATAAGTAAATATATAAAAATCAGCAGTACCGGAAAAACTCTTAACAAATGTTTTTCAAAAAAAATACAAAATAATAATTCATAACCAAAAAAAATGAAAAACAAAAAAAAAAACAAAAAAAAAAAAAAACAAAAAACACAACAAACAAAAAAATGTTTTGTTCTTCTTAAAATAAAAATCAATTTTTTCAAATGTTAACCCGATGAGGTCTGCGCGCTGACTAAAGAAGAATCAACCATCACTGGTTTCACTGTTTTTCTACTGTGCTCTGTTCTGTATGTGTATTTTTTTTTTTACTTGTTTTTTGCTTTTTTTGTTTTTTTTTTTGTTTTCGGTTTGTTCGTTTCGTTTCTCTGTTTTGAAAAGAAAGAATAAAAAACATAAAAAAAGACAAAAAAAAAAAAAAAAGGCAAAGCAAAAGAGTAAAAATATAACAACAACAATATTATTATTTGTAATAACAACAAGAACAACAGCAAATTAAGAAAAAAGAAAATCGGAATAAGAAAAAGGAATGGACCAAAGAAGAAGAAAAAGAAGATGAAAAAAAAAAATATGACGTTACGTTACGTTCATAGTTTTTCGGCACTAATGATAAAAGAGGAGAAATAAGAAAACAAGATGCGTGATAGAGATGACAAAATAATTGAAAGAAAGAAAGATAGAAAAGAAAAAGAAATTAAAAGAAAAATAACAACAACAACAACAACAATAATAATATCAAATAAAAAAATAAACAAATAACTAACGCAAGTGCACGTACAAACACATACACACATACACACATGTATGTATGCAATATGTATGTAATGAACACAATTATCTCAGATTATAAATTATATTTAATTAATTAAATTAATTACAATTTTTAATTGAAAGAAAATGGAAAAATGGAAAAGCAGAAAAAAATGTTAAACGATAAATTTTAAATGTTTTTCTCCCGTTTTTCGAACAGCTAAATGATAAACAAAAAAAAAAAAAAAACCAAAAAGTCGGGAAGAGAGAAAAAAAAGGATCCGTTTTTGTTTTGGATTCTAAACAAAAAAAAGGAAAAAAAAAGGGGAAATCAGAAACCATCAGCATTTGATCAGAACTATTTTTTTTTTTTTTGGTGATCGGAATCTGATCCTTTTTGAAGAAAAGAAAAAAACAAAAATAAATGAATGTAAAAGGATTTTCTTTTCCTGTTAAAAAAAAAAAAATTTCGGAAAAAAAATAAAATATTTAAATATTTGTGTTTTTTTTTTTTATTTTTACTTTGGTGCACGCCTATTTTTTACCATCTCTTTTTATCACTCTCTTAATATTTCTCTCGCTCTCTCTCTCTCTCTCTCTCGATTTGCTCTTCGTTTTTGGTTTAGATTTTTTTGTTGTTATTTTTTTTTTTTTCAAAAAAAAAAATATATTTTTTCCGAATAAAAAAACATAAATGAAAAATTTTAAATTTGAAAAGCAAAAAAAGAAAACAACAAAAAAAATTGAAATAAAAAAAAAAACAAGACCCGAAGCCGTCTAGTGTCACCTTGGACACTCATAAATAATATCAAATTCAATTTTCATACATACAGAGTTGAAATTTTGAGTTAGATTATGATAGTCACCTCCCCACCCACAAAAGAAAAAAAAACTATATATTTTACCTCCCCACCTAATCACATACAATCAAAACAACTTCCCCACTACATTTAGAGG
Organism: Pedicia rivosa; assembly: GCA_963082725.1. Lineage (NCBI taxonomy): Eukaryota > Metazoa > Arthropoda > Insecta > Diptera > Pediciidae > Pedicia > Pedicia rivosa. The sequence goes on along the minus strand of OY720156.1, from coordinate 2,797,906 downwards.
TATTAATTTGTTGTTTTTGTTTTTTTTTTTTTTTTCGTATTAAATTTTTTTTGATGAATTTAAATTACATAAAATGGTTTTTTTTTTGTCTTCAACTTGAATGATAATTCTCTCTTTCTCTCATCATCTACACCTATCTCTCTCAGTCTCACTCTATTTCGTTCTCTTTTTGTTAAATTTTGTATTACTCTCTTTGTTGTAATAAATTAAATTAAATTAAATTAAGAGAAGAAGAAGAAGAACAAAAAAATGAATGAATAAAGAAAAATTTGTGGAAATAGAAGAGACAAATCATAAGTGATGATAAAGACTAAACTTATCCATTTTTAATTCATTACTTTCATTGTCTTCTTCTTATTGTCAAAAATTAAAATTAATTAATAAAAATTGAATTAATTTAATGAAAATTAAATGAATTAATTTTTATTAATAAACCAAAAAGAAAAAAAAAAAACGGATATTTGAAAATATTTAAATTTTTTCTATAGTTGTTGTTGTTATTCTATAACAATTATTTTTACTCACTCTTTGTATTTCTCACTCTCTCTCTCTCTCTCTCTCTCTCTTTCTCTTATTGTTATCTGCTACCAAAATAATAATAATGTAAATGCGATAAGCATAAATATTAGAATTCAACATACATTTAGCAATCATCATTCATCCCATAATAAAGGTGTCAAAAAAATTTTAAGACAAAAAAAGAAGGAGGAAGAATATAAAATTTAAAATTTATTTAGAATTTTTCACACACAAAACAAAATAAAACAAAAAACAAAAACAAAAAAAAAAAAATCAATCTTATTGATTCTTCTAAGATTTAGTGAAAAAATTTTTTAAATTGTTATGTATCATGTTCATGTGTGTGTAGCCATATATGTGTGTGTGTGTGTAATCGGTCGGTTGTTTTTTTTTTTTTTCTTCTTCTTATTTTATAAGAGCGGTGTGTGCCTATTGGCAGTTTTTATTTCTATAAAAAATGTATTTCTTATATGATCAAATGTATTTGATTGGTTCAATTTAACGTGTAGATATAATAATAACTGAAAAGACAGAGTACGGAAAGTGTTAGATCGCGATTTTATTTTTTTATTTTTCTGTGTTTAGTTTGTTCTTTTTTTTTTTTTACTTTTTTTCTTTCATATTTTATTTTATTTTATTTGTTTTTTTTTCGCGAGTAGGGGAAATAGAAAAAAAATTATAATTCAAAAAAAAAAAATTTAATCCATGTGACTTTTAAAGAATATTTTATAAAGAGACGAAGGAAGAGGTGGAAAAAAGTATAAAAAAAAAAAATAGGCAAAATACAAATTATTCAAATAAATCTAAACAACTACAACTACACTGTTAAAATATTATTATTAAATTATTTTTTTTTTCTCTAATCCTCTAAAAATGTATAAATTAATTAAAAATATTTAAACATAATGAATAAAAAAATAAACGTACATAGTGGACATATTGCCAGTCATAGATTTGATTTGAGTTTTTTTTTTTTTTTGTTTTTCTTCATTCTTCTTTAATTGAATTTTAAAAACTGAATCGGTTTAGTTTCGGTTTTAATTTTGATTTCTTGATGTCTTGACTTAAAAATCTTTGTATGACTTAAAAATTTAGATAATCTTTTATGTAATAGAATATATATAAATTATGTATACGTTATGTATATATAAATATTTCTGTGTGTGTGTGTGTGTGTATATGTGTGTGTGTAGGTATTCATTTAGTTTGAATGAATGTGAATGAACTATATAATATTTTATGTTGTATGTTTTTTATGTTGTATGAAGAAATATTAAGGTAAATGCTTTATATCTATGTACATGATATAAATGATGTGTATAATTATGTAATTCTTAATTTTTGGAATAATATATAAATATATAATCGGATATAATTGTAATTGTAACATAAATTATAACATTATACTCTCACCTTTTATTATTCTTATTTTATTTCTTTTCTTTTCTTTTTCCTATTCAAATATAAATATAATTTTATATATTTTTTTTTTTCATCACTGTGTACATACACACACACGTTTGTATAGAATTATTTCGATATGAATATGAACACATATATGAATAGATACAATTACATAGGAAAACAAAAAAATAATATATGAATCACATATGTGGACATACAATACGATATTATAGAAAAAAATTGACAGACAAATTTATGTAGAAATAAACGCGATTATAATAGATGAAATAATTGTCTTATATGAATATATTTATAAGAATATTATAAGATCAAGTCCCGTTTGGTTTCTTTTTGCTTTTTTTTTTGTTTAAAGTTTTTTTTTTTTCTATAACAAATATTTTAATTTAAATTTAAATTCAAATTTTTCAATCGATAATAAATATTTCAAACTATATATTATATGACAAAGAATGAATTAGTATGTAAGGCACATAATCTATATATATGCACACACACACACGCACACACAAACGATAGTATTTTTTTTTTTTTAAATAGTTTTTAAAAATCGTTTATTTGTTACTAATATTATTGTTATTATTTATTATTTATTGATAACAATATGATCAATTTACGTTGTATTTACATTTTGTAATAATAAATTATACGAACATTATAATTTAACAAAAATAATTTACAAAAGTAAATAAATTATAATTGTTTGATGTTTGATTTAAAAGATATCTGATTATTTATTATTAAGTTATAGTTTAAGGATCAATCTGATAATTACTAAGGCAACACACTTACACCTAATGAATGGATCACAGCCTATAATTTGCGAATATGACCAAGCTAAAAAAACTTTGGAACACCTCCTTTGTGAATGTCAAAAATATGGAAAACAAAGACAACAATATAAAATTTCCTCAAAAATTGCAGATTACCTTGCAGCAAACACTGTACAATCAATGGGAAAATTAATAAATTACATTCAAGTAACAGACATTATAAAAAATAATTAATTATCCATAGAAATAGTATTAATAATCTGCAATGGTTGATGTACTATAAATGTAATTAAAAAAAAAACTGCGACACCTTCACATAAATGTTGTTCAATATTTATATAAAATATTTATATAATGTACATAGAAACAATTTTCACTCTGACGATTATAAAGTTTAAAAAATGTATTCAAAAATTATCGAAATTCTCATTAAGTTTGTGAACCAAAATTTATATGTTCTTATTTCTTACACGCATATGAAGAAAAAAAAATAATTACATGCTTCTGAACAGATTTTTAAAACAAAATAATAAAAAAAAAATCACATAATTATGAACTACTTTCTATACTTTCAAAACAGAAGTAACAGAAATATAAAGGATGGACACAATTTTTAAATGTTTTAATCAACAAATTTTTTTTTTTTCATCCATACCAAAAAAAGATGAACGAAATTCAAATGGCAAATTTGTTCATTTATACGTATACATGTAGTGATATTTACTTGTATAAAATTTTTTGCTAAAAAACTAAAACAAACAAGTGAACAACTAAATATTTTTTGAGAACAATAAATTTATTTAGATATTAATTATATTATAGCTGTAGCTGATTATTGTACATACTGTATGCAATACGATATGATTTCTTATCCGGTTGTTAATGCAACCGAGAATAATTATGATTAACTTTTATACTGAACTGTTTTTGCGGATTAAAATTATTGAACGACAATAGTTCTATAATACTTTCGCGAAAGCAGAAAATTTTAATTACTAAAAACTTTTGTTTTATTCTAATCAAAATTCAATTAACTTAAAAATTATTCTTTTGATTTAAGATCGCAAAAGGTGACAAAAATATTTAAACTTAAACTTCATTTTGTTGTGTTGCACGACGTTTGGTGTACATTGGCTTTAGAACCAAAAAAAAAAAAAAAAACAAACAACAATAAAACAAAAACAAATACAAAAGATGTGAGGTACCCGCATTTTTTATTAGTTAATTATATAATAGCCGTATTGTAACATTTATCAGCACTACATCTATAAATATCTTATGTCACGATTATTATCATTTATCTTATAACAGAATATTTATTATAAAAGTCGAAAAGAAAAGAAAAAAATCTCTATTTAAAACTTTAACGAATTATAAGAAAAGTTTAAATTCTTTTTTTTTTCAATTTTAGTTTGGTTCGAAGAAGTAATAAAAAAAAAAGGGGTTAAAACTAAATGTACGTAACTCTACTGAGGTACCTTTCAAAACATGAATATTCATATTTTCAAAAAAAAAAAAAAAACAGTCTATATAGAATAAGAGGCGGGAGGGTAAAAGAAAAAAAGTAGAAGAAGAAGTCTGTTCTATTTTCAGGTTAACAGAAAAAAAAAAAATGACTAGAAAAAAACCAACACCGATTTTTTTTTTTTTAAATAATATGATTTAATTTCTAAAGGTCTACAAAAAAAAAATCATATTTCCATAAATATATTGTTTTTTTTATTTCTTCTAAATTCCCTTTTCCCCCATTTTAGGCCCCTTTGGGATTTCAATACAAAAATAAAAATTACTTTAAAAAAAAAGCTAAAAAAAAATTCAACTAATTCAAATAATGTTGTCTCTATATTTTTCTTCTTATTATAAATTATACATTAGAATGAGACAGATATAATAACATTTATTATGGAGTAACACACACACACACATGTATTCATAAATATAATTCAAAGATCCGGATATAAATCTGTTCGTTCATTCTATATTTTGTTGTTTGTGTTTTTTTTTTTTTTCATTTTTTTTCAACCCTTCCACTTCAAAACAAAACAAAAAAAAAAAAAAAGATCTCGTTATTTTTATATTTTTTAGAATGAAAAATACCTAAGTAGTTTTTGTTTAAATTTTCAATAAAAAAACACGAAAGATTTTTTTTTATTAAAAAAAAGAGAAAAAAATAATAATGTTCAACAACAACAAGAACCCTCTTCTTTTTTTTTTTTCTTTTTTGTATTTTTTAGAAGTTTAGTTTAATTTTTAATTTACGTATTTGGATGAAAAAAAAAAACTCCAACCCTTTAAATAGACCTTCTAGGAGTAGAAGAATATCAACGCATCATTTGAAACAAGTTTTATATAGAATTTTGCTTATTTTTCAAACACAAAACAAAAAAAAAAAAAAACAAACAACAAAGAAATCATTACATTTGTAATCAAAATTTACCGCACTGAATCTATAATTATTTAATGCTAATTACAAATCAATTCCTTATAATCTTAAAGATATTAAATTAAATGTAAAATGAATCGGACCAACGTAGTTGTCGAGACAATATTCAATTAAAAGAAAAAAAAAATTATAATAATAATGATTAAGGATTGAATCTGAATTTATTGATAAGTTTATTTTGTTTGATTTATTTATCTTTGTTGATTGACCAATTAACTTGACTTTAATAAGAACACCCATAGATTTTAGTTCGTAAAAAAATATTTATTTAAACGATGTAACATCTAATGATACATTTGCAAAAAAAAAAAAAAAGAAAATATTTTATTATTCTGTAATTTTATTAAACGCTGTGTCGTCTTCATAGTAAATTCTTATTCTAAGAATAAATATTTTATAACCAAAAAAAAATGACAGTTGTCAATAACAGAATCAGTCAATTTTAATCAACTGAAATTCAAATTTAGTGCAGACTATAAAATAAATTATCGAAAATTATAAACCAAAAAAATAAATAATAAAAAAAAAAAGGACGAATTAATTCAAGACACACGAATTCCATCAAATTAAAAATAATTTCGTATATAGAAATAATAATTGATATAAAATTTATAATCTTAAAAATTAACGTGAAAAATTGTTGTGTGTGTGTTTTTTTTTTTTTTTTGTTTTTGGTAAAAAAAGAAGCTACAAAAAATATCAAAATAAAAAGTAAAGATTGAAAAAATGTGATAATATTGTACCATATTTGTACAAAATAATAAAAAATATATTTTTTTATTTTTTTATTTTAAATTAAAATGCATAATGTTGTGTATCCGCTTGTCCATATATTTATAGATATATATACATTTTTTTGTAATTTTCTTTCTATAAAGAAACGTCAAAAAAAAAAAAACGAACAGAGGAAAAAAAAAACGCTAAAAATGTTTTTTTTTATTAATAACAAAAAAATATAAATAAATAAAGAAATAAATAAATCCATAAATGAATTAATGTAAAAAATTTTGCATATTAAATTTTTTTTTTTTTTTTTTGTTTTTCTGACATTTTTGGATTTATTTATTAATTAATATTTTGTTGTATTTGTTTTATTGTATTTCTTTTATTTTTTGCCATATTTGTCATATATTTTTGATTGTATTTGTTTTATTGTATATTTGTGGTGGAATTCTATTTTTTTTTTTTTTTTAATTATTAAATCAAAAAAAAAAATCATTACTAATAAAATAACAATAACAACAACAAAATTCAATGATTATTTGAAAATGGAATACGCAGATGACCTCTATTGATTTTTTATGGTTTTATGTGTTTTTTTTTTCTTTTTCTTTCATTTTAATTCACACCTGACAAATACAAATGACATATTTATTAAAAACACAAAACACAAAACACAAAACAAAAACAAAAACGTTAAACCAAAAAGTAATTTTGCGCTTATGGCAATATTTTATGGACGTTTTTTTTTTTGTTTTTGTTTTTGTTTTTGTATTTCGTCTTTTAAGTAATTAAAAATGAAATTGTGAAAATCAATCAATATTTTTGATGGAAGCGCAATAAATCAATCGTATGGAATTTTTTTTTTTTTTAAAAAAATAATATAATAAAAAAACTTAAAGATAATTAAATCAGGTTGAATATATGGGAAGAAGATTTGATAATTTAAAAGGATTGAAGGATTTTAATGGTGGTGGTCGCAAGTCGGCAAATATATATTTTGCCAGATACAAGTGTGTCTGTCTATGCAGCGTGACGATAACTTTAATGACTCCGAGTGAGTATAAGTCGTAAAATTTAATGCATAGGAATAGAATTATGGCGAAAAATTAACTAATACAAATAATTTTATTGCGAAAAAAAAAAAATAAAAATATAACATAAGAGAATTAGGTATGGCACAAGTGTTACTAATCTGGAAGTGAAACAATTGAGAAAAACTTCACATTTATTTGATGTAAAATTTTTCAATCGTTTTTGTTGTTGTTGTTGTTGTTGTTGTTTTGTTTTGTTTTTTTTTTGTTCTTAGTACTAAAAATCAAAATTAAAGAAATGCGAACATCCTTTAACACGTGTGCAATGCAAGTGTGGGTGTGTGTGTGTATGTGTGTGTGTGTGTATAACTCTTATATCAAAATTCAAATTGTTAACATATTTTTTTATTTGTTTGAATAAATAAATTATGAATTGACAAAAAATTTATTAAAATACAATAAATTAATAAACGATAAATCATATAAGTCATAAGTTGCATAGTTATTGTTTTATTTTTTGTCTTCAAGTATTCAACGTAAAAATATTTAAAAAAAATATTAAAACTCCCCTGTACAAAAGTACAGAGTTTTAATTCATTGATAAAAAAAAAGACAAAAAAAAAAAAAATGGAAACTATTTTCAATATGGAAAATATAAATTTATAATTAATGGATGTTGAAAAGTTTTTCTTCTTTTTTTTTTTTCTAAATTCATAAAACGTAAATTGTCGTATATTGTCGGAATAGTTACTACTACTGGTTGTACAAACATCCTTAAAGATCTGTACGATAGAGGATACACAGAATAAACTTTTTTTTGTTAAAATCCGACATTAAATATAAAAGAACGAAAAAATTATTATGTTTGAAAATACAGAAACCGACGATGACAATTTATTAACATATTCTTATAAGAATTTTTTCTTCATATATAAGATTTTTATTTGATTTTCAATTAATTCTTTGTTTTTTTTTTTTTTTTTGGATGGATTTTTTAAGTATAATCGCGCATATTTTTTTTTGTTTTATGTTTCTCTCTTTCTTTTCATTTTTGTTTTCTTTTCTTTAATTTTTTTTTTTTTTTTATATTTTTTTTTTAAGAATTTAGCCGGATATGACGAAATTCAATTGAATATAATATTTTTTTTTTTTATAATTAAACGCGTTTTGAATGCTAAATTTTGTTATAAAACGAAAAAAAATAATAAATAATATTTTTTTTTTGTTTTTGTTTTTTTTTTGTTTCTGTAAAAAAAAAATTTATTATTTTTTCTTTACTATAAAGACATTTTTTTGTTGTTTTTGTTCTTTGTTTGTTTTTTCTATTTTTTTTTTGGTTTTTCTATTGTAGAATTTTTTTTATTTTTTGTGCGTTATTTTGCTGCTTCTTCAATATGATTTGGTTAATTATTATTTTATAGGAAAATATTTCTGTAAAAAAAAACAAAAAAAAAACCAAATAAAAAAAAAAACATTGTTTTATTGTTGTTGTAAAACGCAAAAACAAATAGAAAAAAAAAATTAAATTGATAACGTGAAGCTATTTGAATGAATTCAAAAAAAAAAAAAAAACTACAAACTACAAACAACAAACAACAACAAAAAATTAAATGAATGAACAACAAAAAATTTCCCAAATTTTAACAGAAAATAATTTTTACAAAAGAGAGAAAAAAGAAGAAGGAAAAAAAAAAATAAGAAACAAACGAAAAATCATAAAAATCGATTATAATTTGTTGGTTTTTTGTTGTTGTTGTTGTTGTTGTTGTTTTATTTTGATTCTTTACCAAAAATTTAAAAACCATCCTTCTCTTTGGCTTTTTGGTAACCAAAAATTTTCAATTCTTTCAAAAGACGGATAAAATGAATTTTTTTAGCATTATTGCATTATTCTTCTTCTTCTTCATTTTTTATTTTGTTTCCAAATTATTTTCTGGTGTGTGTGTATGTGTGTGTGTGTACGCGCACTGTGTGTAAATGTGTAAAGGGTTCCTCTATGCCTTTACCTCTTTTAAATTATATTTTTATACAAAAGAAAAAAAAAAAGTCTTTTTGGATTTTAACGTAAAGTAATTTAGTATTTTTTTTTTACTTCGTTTTTATTTCTTTCCCGTGAATTTTTGTTGTTTTTTTTTTTTTTTTTGTGTTTCTTTTTGTTTTTTATGTTTTTTATGTTTTTTATGTTTTTTTTTTTTTGTATATTTTGCGTTTAATAATGGATAGTACAGAACGATATAGAAAGAACAGAGAGAGAGAGAGAGAGAGCGCGCCAAAAATAAGATCAACAACAACAACAAAAATGAAACGTTGTGATAAAGTAAGAGATGAAAAGAAAAGTAAAAAAAAAAAAAGGAGAAGGTGGAGGAAGAAGAAGACGATAAACAAAAAATCCGCGCGCACAGAAAATTTGTGATTTTTTTTTTTCGTTTTAGGAAAAAAAAAAAAACATAAAAATAAAAAATATTTTTTTGTGGTCAAAATGAATTTATGATTATTTTCTGTTGGGATTTCTCTCTTTCACTGAATGTGTGTGTGTGTGTAAGTGTGTGTGTGCCTGTACGATTTTTTGTTTATATATTTTTTATTTTTTATTTTGTAAACTGAACGATGTCTATACTTAAAATGCATTAACGAAACGAAAACGAAAATAATAATAATAAAAAAAAAAAAAATCCTCTTCTTCCTTAACAAAAAAAAAAAAAAAAACACGAAGAAAAACTTGATTATTTATTTTTTTTTCGCTTGCTAAAATCTTTCCCGTATATATTCTCTTCTCTTACATTTTTTTTTTTTTTCATTCTTTCTTTCTTTCTTCTTCTTCTTCTTCTTCTTCTTATTCTTTTTATTATTATTATTCACATTTTTATTGTATATTTATAAAGAATTTCGTACAAAAAAAAAACTAAAAAAAAAAAAAATAAAGTTAAAAGAGAAGAAGAAGAAGAAGAAACAAAACTTAAAAGGGAAAAAGAAAAAAGACAAAAAAAAAGAAAAAAGAAAAATTATTTCTAAAAAAGATGAAGAACAAAAAAAAAACACAATTAAAACAAAAACAAAAAAAATAAATTTAAATGTAAGAAGAATGAATTCAAAAAGAAATTCTCATTGATTCTTCATCAAAGCCAAATGAATGAATTTGAAAATTTTTGTACTAATGTTATCGAAATGAACATCATTTCAATAATCGACAGTCCATGATCAGAATAAAAGACACAATTATTCGATTATCTTACACATCACTTATAAATTTATTATCTTTACCGAATTTTATTAGCAAATATTCTCTATTCGTCATTTACAATATTTATTTTATTTTTTACTTAGGTACGTAACCCCACCCCGCACAACTAACTAAATATTATTCCCTTGAGCACAGTAAACTCTTCAAAATATTTTGTGAATCGTGCCACTTCAGTTTTCTTTAAAAAAAAAAAACAAAATTAAACAATAAAAAGTGAATAAATAAATGTTTGCCTAAGACACCTGTCTTTATTATCTTTAATAAGAACTTCCCTATTCGATTTTATTTTAGATGCATTATGATTCATTTGAGAAAGAAAATTTAGTTGAGTTTTTCTTTTACAACATGTGCCCATTGACTGCGTTAAAGTTTAGCAATACAAACAAAATTTAATAGTTTTATAATTGAAACAACAAAAAATATGTGCGAGTACATAATTAACTTATTATTAGAATTAACAAATTAACAATTTAATTCTTTATTACACATAATATATTTGTATGCGTGTATGCGTTGCATATTTACGTTAAATTTTATTTAATTCATTTATATATCGAACATATCTTAACATATCTTAAGATTATATACAAAAGAAAAGAACTGATGAAAAATTTAAGAGAGATTTAAAACAATAAATTTCTAAACAATAATTACAAATTTTTTCTATACTACAAATAAAATAATTATAAATAATTATATTTTGTATTGTCTACATCATCTACAACTACAAGTGACGTTGAATTGTGAGTTTCTTATCTTTTTATAATGCGACAAACTTTTAAATAAAATGCAAAACCTTTTAAAAAATTGATATTCCCTTCTTTCGTTTTTTTGTTTTTGTTTTTGTTGTATTTTAGTTGTTTTTGTATTTTTATATTTTGGTTGTTTTTTGTATATTTTTTTTTTATTCATTTTCTCTCTCATATAAAAATATATAATAAAATTCTTTTTGGTATTTATTTCTTCGATTTGTTTTTTTGTTTTTTTTTTTTCTTATTATTGTTGTTGCTGTGTTTTTTTTTTTTTTCTTATTTTTGCATCTTCTTTTCTATACTTCTCTCTTATAATCTCATATTATATTTACCTTCTTTTAATTCTTTTCTTTCTTTTCTTCCTTTTTGATTTTATTTTTTTTTCTTTCTGTTTAATTTTTTTTTTTTGTTTTTGTTTTTGTTTTCTTCTCTTACATTTTTCTTGTATATTCTTTTCTTGTATTCTCAATAATTGCAAAAGGATTTTTATGGGTTGTAAAAATTTCAAGATTTATTGTTTTGTCTGTCTGGGGGTATATATATATGTATGTATGTATATATATATATATATATTTTATATTATTATAAATGTATAGAAGATATTATGAGGTCCATATATATGTGAATGTGTTTATAAAACAACAAAAACAATAATAATAACAACAACAACAACAACAACAAAAAGAAACAGAACATTAAAATATATAAATATTTGTAGAATATAAAAATATCTTTAATTGAACCATACATAATTGGACCACCCTTTTACATTGGACCATAATTAAAATTTATTTGGATATTTTCAAAATGTAAAATTGAATTTTTTATTTTATTTTTTCTCTTCCATTTGATTTGTTCATGATTTGTGTCCAAAATAGGTCCAAAAATTTTAGAATCACATTAAATTAATTTGATCAAACTTAATCGTTTAGTTTTATGTATTTATTTAATGTTTTTTTTTTTTGACGAAGAAAAAATAATTTGAAATAATTTTAATGAGAGAATCAAAAATAATATTTTTTTTTAACGTTGATAATTGGTTACCGCTGATCTACGTAAATATTCACAATTGGTTTAATTTAATTATTTAGAATAAAGTGAAATTCTACACTATACTTAAAAAGTTCTATTGAATTTATTAATAAAAATTTAAAGTTTAGATTCAACGTATAAGACGTCAACATGAACTGTATTTAGAAATAATTTGTAAACAAAATATTTCTATGAGATGATTAACAAAATTACGATTATATAGAATCAACCATTTAGATATAAATAAAGTGAAACTTATAAAAATTGTAGGTACTTTCATTTTAAGGAAAAAAAAAAAATTCAAAAATAAAATTATTATTTATTTTATTTAACGATCAATAAGACGCCAAATTAAGAATTAACAACAAAAGAAAAAGTAAAATATGCGATACAGAGAACAAACAAACAGGGAAAAAAAAATACACGACATAATAACAAATAATGAAATATTATTTTTTAACGATCAAAAAGTTTTTGTGAGCTTTTTCGTTTTTTTTTTTTCTGTTTTCTGTTTTGTGTACAAACAGAAAAAGAAAAACATTATTGAAGAAAAAAGAAGAAAAAGAAGAAGAAGAAAAAGAAAAAGAAGAAAAAAAAACTTATTAATTGTTTTTGTACCACAAGGGTGGTTATAAACGTAATTAAAATGATCGCCCTTGGGTGTACATCTACTACAAAAATATTTATATAAATCAATTTTCAAAAAATAAAAAACGCAAAGACAGAGTGAGAGAAATACAAAGAGAGAGAGAAAGTAAATAAAAAATAAAAAAATTATAAGAATAATAACAACAACAACAACAACAACAATAAACGACAAAACTGATGGTGAAGAAAGACGAATAATAAAGAGGACAGAGAAGGAAGAATAATATTGAAGGTGGGAAGGATAATAACATTTAACATTCAACATCATCAACATAAAAGTTATATGGTTTTGATGTATCGTTTATCAAATTGGTTTTTTTTTTCTTTTTTTTTTTTTTATATCTTCTCCTCGTTCAATGTCGTTTTTTATTTCTCATTCTTTTCGCCTGTTTTTTTTTTTTTTGTTTTTGTTTTTTAGTTTCCTTTTTTATTTCTTGGTCGCTAAACATTTTAATTTTTTTTTATTTTTCACCACAATCTCCACCCATCCTTTAACTAACATTTGACAAAATGATAATAAAAGAGAAACAAAAAAAAGAAAAGGATCTTCTTGCTTTTCTTTAGTTTTTCCATACTTAAGTTTTTTTTTCTTTGGTTTTATTATTTTTCGAATGTGAAGAGAAAAAAGTGAAGTAAGATAAAGGGGAGGGTAATCAGTTGATATTTTGCATGAACATGAATTGGGCGTTTTTTTTTTTTTTGTCCTAAGAAATGTTACAAAGATTATTCAAATTAATTTTCACTTTTTTTTTCTGTTTGTTCTTTTCTTCTTCCTTTCAGTTTTTCACGATATGATATTTTATGAAAACTTCTATATTAATGTCTGTGTATGTTTTAGAATATTCTTTAGGGAAAAGTTTGTAGTAAAAGAACATAAAATTTTCTTCAGTTCTTTGAAAAGATTAATTAATAAATTTTTTTTTTCCTTTTCTGAAAAGCAAAACAGAAAATGTAACAAATTTAAATGTTCCCGCCTCTGACTCTCTCTCTCTCTCTCATCACTTATAACCTTAATATTGTATGTGACACACACTTTAATTGTGAACGTGTGTGGTTCTTATAGATTTCGGTGCAGACAGCAAAAAAAAAAAAAATGTTTAAATGTTTTGTATAATTATAGCATAAATAATGAAACATTGTATGGATTATTGGGCAGTTTTAAAGGCGACACCGTCAAATCCGTAATAAATAATAAAACTATAACTATGATTGGCTTAACTTGAAGAATATCCGATTTTATAATACATTCTATGATTTTCTATTACTTGAGTGGCTAAGGGGTTCCATTCCTTATCGATATATATATATAAAACTAATAAAAAACAAGAAGACAAAATAAACACACACAAAGTAAACAAATTAAGTGAAAAAAAAAAAACATTCCCAAAAAAAAAAACAAAATTGGTATTTATGCAACAATGTTACAGAGTATGTTTACTTTGCACTAAAGATGAATATATATAAAGGCGATTGTTGTTGTAGTTATTGCTGTTGTTCTTATTTTTTATGTTTATTTTATTTTTGCCTTTTTTTTTTTTTTTTTGATTCTGTAACAATGTTGCGACCAACATTTTTTTTTTTTTTCTTTTTTCACAAATGAAGAGAAGATATTGATTATATTGAAAGAAAAATAATTTAAAAAAAATAAATCGAACGTTTATTATTATTAAATTTGTTTTTGTTTTTTTAGTTTGCAAATTTTTTTTTTTGCATAAAATATTTGTTTTGGTTTGTTCTTGTTGTTTTTTGTTTTTTGTTGTTTTTTGTTGTTTTTGTTTTTTTGTTTTTTGTTGTTTTTTGTTTTTTGTTTTTTATTTTTAATTAATTATTATTGAATGATCTTCAACAATGTTGCACTGTGGTAACTTAAGTGGAACAGAAAAATTTCAACAGGATATTATTAATTAAATAAAAATGAAAAGAAAATAATAATGAATGAAATGAAATGAAATGAAATGAAATGAAATGAAATGAAATGAAATGAAATGAAATGAAATGAAATGAAATGAAATGAAATAAAATGAAATTTTACAAATCAAATTGTATGTCTTGAGTTATTTTTTTGAAAGAAATTAATATGAAAAAAGAAAAAGAAACACCGACAACTTGAAACTAAATTATAATTTATGTTGTATGGAAAATTTATTTTTCCATTTAAATATAACAGGGGAAAAATGTTTAACGTCTACGTAAATTGTTAACACTTTTAAATTTATTTTTATTACAATTTTAAATAAAACAACCCCCCTTTTCTTTATACTGTACAATTATTTCAATATAATTTCATTGGTTATGCTTATGAACGTCAATATACTCGTAAGATAAAATTAATTATACAATTGTCTATTGTTTAGTTTCTTTATTTATTTATTAGAAGAAGAAAAAAAAGACAAAAACAAAATGAAGATAAATCAAATTCTACTTAAATAATAATTAATACTTTTTATATTTTTCATTGAAACATAATTATTATATTTAATAATAATAATAAGAAGAGTTTAGTGAATTCATTTACAATGAATTATATTACAAATATAAAGTGAATTCATTTGAATTCTTTTTTTTGTTTGCATTATTTTTATTCTTCTTATTGTTTTAAGAAAAACAAAAAAAACAACAAATGATACAGAAATGCACAAATATAAATCTTATTATTTATTAATTAAATATGATAAATTAAGTGTGTGTATGTGTGTGGGTGCATGTGTTTTGCAACAAATATATTGTTTTTGTTTTTATGCTGATACAATTTAAAAATTCAACAAAAATAAATTAATAATAAAAGTGTTTCAAATATTGATGTGGGATGTCTGATGTTTAGTATATATTATTGTAAATTGATGATTGTTTATTATATTTAAGAATATAATATTATTTAAATTTCTTAGAAGATTTTGTTTTTGTAAGGCGACAACAGAGAAAAAAAAATATATTTGTATATAAAAAGAATATAATATTTTATTTTTGTTTAAGAAAAAGAAAGCAAGAAAACAAAAAAAAAATAACAATTTTTCAATTCATTTAATGCTGGACTTAACAATAATTCAAAATGTCTTCTAATAAATAACCAAAATGAAGCCATGAAATTATAACAAAAAATTAAAACAAAAAGAAATGATAAAGAGACGAATTTTAAGTATTATTTTACCAAAGACAAGTCATCTGTTTATTTGTATAAAAAAATATAGAAAATTTTGGACATCCACTTAGATATTGAGATAGGACTAATAATACTATGAAAATTTATATATAGTGGCACCACTTTAGGTTCATTTAAAAATTAAAAGTTACATCGAAATTTATCAACAAATAATATATGTAAAAAATCTATCATAAATAAATCCTTAACAAAATAGTCTGACTAACACCACTACTACAATAAATAAAGGAAGTCTGGAGTAAAAAGAAAGAAAAAAAAAAGATTTCACACCATAAATTATCGTTATTATTGTGTGTAAAAAAATGTAACATTAGGTTACATTAGGTCTTGCCTAATTAACCTTTTTTTAATATTTATGTATTATGAAAAAATAAATAGTCAAATAAAAACACTTGAAATACAACATTGTGTATGAGTACAAGCAATAATAAAACAATAAAATACATTAAGTTCAAATGAAGTCATGGATGGAAGCTGTGCATCATATTACAGATATATAAATTTTTCTTATCGTATTTTAGTATTAGATTATTTCTTAGAAATTAGAAGAAAATAAAAAAAAAATAATACAAATAAGATTTCTATGTAAATCATATGATTTTTCGTTTATGTAATGATAAAATTTTAACTAATCGAAACTCTGTAATATTTAATAAGGAAATTTTTTTTATGAATGAAACCTGTAATTTTATTGTGATTAATTAATAAATTGGTAAGTTAATTAATTAATTTCAAGTTCAATAAAAACGAATTTAACTCACAGATAATTTAATTTTTTGTTTGATTATTCAATCACACAAATATATGCGTAAAATACATGCAGATATACCAGAGTAAATGGTGGAATAGAGAAAGATTAAAGAAAACGTTACACCGATAATTTTTTTTAGTTATATTTATAATCATTAAAATCTGAAGACAAAATTTATTGGCACATAATAAAAAAGGAATTGATGAATTTATAAGATGTCACCGTTCATACGTTTCATTCGTATTTATTATCAAAATGTAAGATACACCCAGAGAAAAAATATGATAGAGGTTATCATAATCTAGGACAATGATGTTATGATAAATCAATATGATAGATTTTGGCTGATATTATTATATATAATAAAGAAAAAATATATATAGAAAAAATGTAAAAAAAAATTATTAAGAAGAAAATATTATGAAGATGAAAACTTTATGTTTTCTTTTCTATTTTTTTTTTTTTTTTGCTTAAAATAATAATCGCATTTGAAACAATAGAGTCAACAAAAAAAAAACTATATAGAAAATATTATAAATTAACATAATAATGTTCAAACATTCTCGTGCAATAGACATTTAATTTATAATATTTATGTAAAAATTAGCAATTGTAATCTAAGCAAAAAAAAAAATTTTTGTGCATAATCTTTAAGAGATAGAACGAAAGAA
The DNA here is from genome assembly GCA_963082725.1 of Pedicia rivosa. Taxonomy (NCBI): domain Eukaryota; kingdom Metazoa; phylum Arthropoda; class Insecta; order Diptera; family Pediciidae; genus Pedicia; species Pedicia rivosa. The sequence goes on along the minus strand of OY720156.1, from coordinate 2,780,740 downwards.
AGAAAGCAAAAAATAAAGAAAGAATGAAGAAAAAAAAAACAAAAAAAAAAAAGAAGCACCCAATGAAGAGATAAAATTATAAAAATCTATAGTTGAACTTTTCTTCAACATAAATTTTATTTGTTAAATTTTTTTTTTTTTTTTATTATTTTATTTTCTTCTTAAGATTTTCTTCAATTGTTCTTTAATATAAAAATTGTTTTTTTCTTGTTCAATATTTTCTCTTTTTTTTTTTAAATTTAATTTCTGTTTTCGTTTTTCGTTTTTGTCTTGTGATCTCGTTTATATTATTGCAGTTCAATTATGTATTTATAGATAACTATTTTCTATATATTTATTTATATCCATTACCTTTTATTATGATGAAATATTTTACATATAAAAAAAAAATAAAGAGAGAGAGAGAGAGAGAGAGTGATAGAGAAAGAGTGAAAAATAGAATTAAAATAATAATTTCCTTTTTAATATTTCTGTTTGTATAATGAAAATTTTTCTGTTTTTTTTTTTTTTTGGTTTTTTTATTATTAAAAAATTCATGTGATTATTTTTATTAAATGGAAAATAGATGCAAGATTAAATAATTATAATATTTGTGTATGGACACCAATAATAATAACAATAATAATAAAAATAATAGTCAATCTTATTCCTATATAAATTTCTTCAATTATCTATTCTATTGCTGTAAAAGATGTGTTTCTTTAACACCTCATATTCTTGTTCTTTTAATTTTTCATCAATAGAAGTTTTTTTTTTTTTTTATTGTATATTTAATGTGTATATTTATAAGTAATCATAAATCTTCTTATGTGTTATGTATGTCGTATGTCGTATGTCGTATGTGTGTGTAATATGTAAGTGTATGTGACTTTTATATGTTTGTATGTGTTTATTATTATTGACTTAAATAAATAATATATAATCAAAAGAGATTTGACATTATATTACAAGACTTGAATAATCAAAATATATTATTATGATTAGGATTATTGTGATTACCTTTTTTTTTTATTTTTTGTAGTACGAAAAAAGAAAGAAATAAAAAAAAAAAAACAGAATAATAATAAAAATTCAGGTACAAATATATTTTAACGCAATAACTTTATTTTAATATCTTTAATTTTATTGGGTAATTTTTAATGATTCTGTCTGAGATTTAATTGACTACATCGTTGTTGTTGTTGTTGTTGTTGTTGTTGTTGTTGTTTTTTTCTTCTTCTTTGCTTTAAAATTAATTCTGAAATTTTATTTTACATGATGACACTGAACTAGAGTAAAAGTCATCGTAAATTTATATGTACATTAAAATGTTTTTTTAAATAATATAAAAAATCAAAAGGACTAAAAACTCATTCAATATTCAAAGAAAAAAATGGAAAAAGGAAACCAGAAAATATAAAGAAAGAAACAAATTGAATTTTTTTTTATTCAATGAGACAACACCATCTAAAATATGTAACTCATCAAACACCCGGCATATCAGATAAATATTTTTTATATAGAAAAAAAAAAACAAAAAACAAAAACAAAAAATCAATCATTTAATATTCCTGGAAGCGAATGAAGTAAAAAAAAAAAATAACAACAACTAAGAATCATATTTTTTTTTTTTAGTTTCTTAGTTTCTGTATATTTTATAATAAAAAATAATAAAACGTGTAATTTCCGTGAAACACTGAATCCATAACCAAAAATTCATTTTTTTTTTTTTTTTTTGATGTTCGATTAATGCCGATACGATTGACAAAATACGTAATTTATAAAGGTATAAAAAAAAAAAGAATTATATTTCTATATTTGTATTTGTATATTTTTCCAAAAAAAGAAAAAGAAAAAGAAAGAGAAAAAAAACACACACACACAACAATTACCAGTAATGTACTAAGTGAAAAAAAAAAACAACAAATTAATTAAATATTTTAAGAAATTCCATAAAATTATAAATTGTTAACGATCGAAAAAATATTCTCTTTGTAGAATATAATTTTAAGTGGCAGCTGAACATTCAATTATTATCATATTTTAATACAATTAATTTTAATCGTATTAGTTGAAGTGTCCTGAAAAAAGGAGTTTATGCCCAATTATTCAATTCAAAATGTAAAAACATTTTTTTTTTTGGTCGCATCATTGGAATAAAATGTACAAATATTTTTCAGTTAGTAAAAGAATAAATCAATCCAATTTAAGGTTAACGAAATTATTCAACATCAAATTATGTGCAATTAAAAAAAAAAATTTGAAAAAAAAAGAGAAATTCAGCTCTGTTAGTAAAAATAACAACGAGAGAAAAAAAAATTAAAATAAAGAAAAATAAAAGGAGGAAGAAGAAGAAAAAAAAAATCAAAAGACACAAATTTAATTTCTTTATAATATGTATATCTTTTGATGTTTTCTTTTGGTTTTTATATATATATATATTTATATATTTATAATTATAATAAATAACATTATATTTATGAATATGTTTATGTCACACACAAATACACACACACACACACACACGCAAAGGCATAAACACACAAACATAGAGCAATCACATATTTTATAAAAAAAGGCAATCGTGAAAAGAGTGAAAAATAAGAAGAAATATATAAAAAAAAATCATATTTACTTCGTATGTATTAAAAAAAAAAAATAAAACATCAATAAATTTTGTAAATCATACAAAATATAATTGAAGAAAGACAAAAATGTAAAAGAACAAAATAAGAAAGAGAGAAAAAAGAAAAAATCATTTCCGTTGATTCTTTATTAAAATGTTGTATTTTTTTTTTATTTTTTTTTTTGATTGAAGATTGGAAAATAAGTTATAAACGTTAGTGTTTTGTTTTGATTTTAATGTATAAACGTCACATTTATAAATTAATCATTGTATGTTAAGACAAATTAAAAAAAAATAATTACATTGACGTAGAATGGAAAAATTAAATAATTTATTTGAAAAGTTATCATCAATAATTTAATTAAATAAAAACTTTAAATAACAGTCAAAAATTACACTCAGTACAAAATTGTTTTTACCACAACTTTCATATAGGAAATATATTTTGCAACATCTAATTTCAATTTATTGTTTTCTTAGAATTCTCTTATTGTCACGAAAAAAAAAAAATATTAAAAAAAAAAACTTAAATCTTTTGGTACTAAAGAAACACATTAACATTGATTTTAATGGAGTGTATGATGATCTCCTATTAATTATAAAAAAATAAACAAAATCTAATCTAATTTTTAGAAATAAATATTAAAATATTAAAATATCGACAACATGAGATCATTTGTAAAATTGAAAATATATTTTTGAAAATATGAACAAATTATATTCTTTGTTTTATTTTTTTTGGTTGTTTTTTTGTTTTGTAATCCAAAGACGAATATGACGAAATGAAAAAAAAATAATATATAGAAAAATAAATGACGTGATTCTTTAAAATTTAAATTCTTTTTTTATTTTTCTCTATATAAATTGCATTTGTAATTAAAGTGTGACAAGTTTTATTACATATTTGGTAGTCAAATGTTTATAAGTTAAGTTATTAAAAAAAAAAGATATTCATTAAAATTTGAAATAAGAAGAAGAAAAGAAGAAGATAAAAAGGGTGATCATAATTTAATTTTTGTTTTGGATTTATTTTTATTTTTTTATTTTGCTGTTTGTAGGAAATAAAAAAAAAAAAAAAAAAAAGACCGTAACGAAAAACAATAAAAACAAAAAAAAAAACGACACGATTGTCATCCTCGATTAATTTTTTTTTTGTCATCATCTTGAAAAATACATTGTAGAATTGACACCAAATGTTATATGTATGTGTGTGTGTGTGTGTGTGTGTGTGTGTGTGTGTGTGTGTGTGTGTGTGTGTGTGTGTGTGTGTGTGTGTGTGTGTGTGTGTGTGTGTGTGTGTGTGTGTGTGTGTGTGTGTGTGTGTGTGTGTGTGTGTGTGTGTGTGTGTGTGTGTGTGTGTGTGTGTGTGTGTGTGTGTGTGTGTGTGTGTGTGTGTGTGTGTGTGTGTGTGTGTGTGTGTGTGTGTGTGTGTGTGTGTGTGTGTGTGTGTGTGTGTGTGTGTGTGTGTGTGTGTGTGTGTGTGTGTGTGTGTGTGTGTGTGTGTGTGTGTGTGTGTGTGTGTGTGTGTGTGTGTGTGTGTGTGTGTGTGTGTGTGTGTGTGTGTGTGTGTGTGTGTGTGTGTGTGTGTGTGTGTGTGTGTGTGTGTGTGTGTGTGTGTGTGTGTGTGTGTGTGTGTGTGTGTGTGTGTGTGTGTGTGTGTGTGTGTGTGTGTGTGTGTGTGTGTGTGTGTGTGTGTGTGTGTGTGTGTGTGTGTGTGTGTGTGTGTGTGTGTGTGTGTGTGTGTGTGTGTGTGTGTGTGTGTGTGTGTGTGTGTGTGTGTGTGTGTGTGTGTGTGTGTGTGTGTGTGTGTGTGTGTGTGTGTGTGTGTGTGTGTGTGTGTGTGTGTGTGTGTGTGTGTGTGTGTGTGTGTGTGTGTGTGTGTGTGTGTGTGTGTGTGTGTGTGTGTGTGTGTGTGTGTGTGTGTGTGTGTGTGTGTGTGTGTGTGTGTGTGTGTGTGTGTGTGTGTGTGTGTGTGTGTGTGTGTGTGTGTGTGTGTGTGTGTGTGTGTGTGTGTGTGTGTGTGTGTGTGTGTGTGTGTGTGTGTGTGTGTGTGTGTGTGTGTGTGTGTGTGTGTGTGTGTGTGTGTGTGTGTGTGTGTGTGTGTGTGTGTGTGTGTGTGTGTGTGTGTGTGTGTGTGTGTGTGTGTGTGTGTGTGTGTGTGTGTGTGTGTGTGTGTGTGTGTGTGTGTGTGTGTGTGTGTGTGTGTGTGTGTGTGTGTGTGTGTATTCAGTATGTTATACATATGTCAGTTTTTGTAAAAAAAGAAGAAAAAAAAACAGAACCTTCGCACAAACAAAATAAAAGAGAAAAAAAAACTTAAAATAATAATTTAATGTTTTTATATAGGAAACACCCCGCACCCAAACTAAATCCATAATAAAAATATGTATATAATGTACCTAGGGTATGAAAATTTGGACGAAAAAAAAATAATTCGGAATTCGAAATACGAATTTTAAAAAATTAGAATTCGGTCGAATTTTATAATAAAACAAAAACACATTTATTAATAAAAAAATAGGAACATAATGATTGTACAAAAATTCAATTAGTACATATACATTTAATAAAAAAAATAATATTGAATTAAATTATTGCTTTTTTTTACCAAAAGCACAGATCGAACTTTTGTACCAAAAGTTACCAGCAATTGAGAAAGTACGGACTCCAAGCTCGTTGATAGAATCGATATCAAAAATGGGTATACGAACTTTAAAATTTTTTCCGGCACTCTTCAAAGAATTTCATTTCGGATTTAATTTTTGAAATTAAGCTCCAATTTGTTGCTAGTTGAGTTTAGGTGATCGATATGTTGGACGACAAATTGAACTGAATTTGTTCTGCAAACTTATTAATTCGGAATTCCCAATTAAATTTTCAGAATTCTAAATTATATTTATGAGAATTCTCAAATTTCGTATTCCGTATATGCAATCCCTAAATGGTACATTTTTATTTATTATTTTATTAACTTCAATTTTTTATTTATTTTCATAAATGGTAATTCTTTCCGTTCAATTGCCACTACGAATATGTATTGAATGTTGTATCAATGACTTCATATGCTTTAGTAATTAATTATTACAATATTTAATGAGTTTAAGTTAAAAGTAATAAACTTAAAAAAAAAAACATTTAGAATAGAAATTCTATTGAATAACTGTAAGAATTACAAGTAAAAAAACAGACAAAATATTAGGAGTCATGTGTCAAAATCCAATCATGTTTTTATAATTGTCAAATACGGATTGTGATAAAATTATATACCAGACAGACACTATGAAACATTTCTATTAATTTGTGAATACATTTGAATTTAACGGTCACTTTTTTTTTTTTTGATGCCTGATATAGACAAATAATTAAGTTAACATTAATAAATCAACAATTAAAAATGATTTGTACATTTTTAGTCTTTCTAATTAAATTTCCATAAATAAGTTTATGCAATTATTTTGTTTATTCATTGAAACAATTCTATAATTTTTTTCAATTGTAATACAATTTAAAAGTGAGTATTTAAATATTCTTATTTTATTACGTAAATGTCCCCTTAATCATAATCTTTTCCTACATAATAACTCTAAAGTCTAGAATATTTTACAAATAATAATAAATGTATGTGATTCATAAATAAATAAATAAATATTATTTTATATAATGTTTTAGTTTCATAACCATATAAAATGAATAAAACACACACACACACACACATGTAAGAAGAATAAAAAATTGAAGCAAAATGTAACAACAAATATGATCGCGATCTATACGCGATTTTATGCTAATCTTTAATATTTTTCGTTGTTTTTTTTTTCTCTCTTTTTTATTAATTTAAATAAAATAAAACAATTTTATGGAAAGTTTGTTCTGTAAGAAATAAAATAAGACAATAAAATAAGACAACAACAAAAAAAAACAAGAGTGCCATAGACTGAGAGAGAGCGGGGGGAACATTACAGACTGACACACACAAACACAAAAATCACATAAAATATTTAATTTTTTTTTTGTTTTTTTTTTTTTCAAGTTAAAACAAAAAATCAAAAAAGGAAGAATTTAATATTTTGTGTGTGTGTCAGTGTTGTGTGTTGTGTGTGTGTGTAGAGGTAAAAAAAAAAGAAAGAAAAAACAAAGAAATAATAATAATAATAATTTGAAAAGACGCGATACACGCAATTTGCATTAAATTCTTGAATAATAATAATATTATAGAAATAAAAAAAAAAAATTTGGTATGTTAGAGTGAGACAGAAATATTATTAAGTCTAAACAAAAAAAAAAAAAAAATGGAAATAAAACAAAAAAAAAGTTTATTTAAAATAAAAAAAAAGTCGCACCCATTTTTTATTTATTATAATTTTGTTAGTTTTTTTTTTTTTGTTTTTGTTTGTAATTTTTTTTTTTTTGCTATTATTGGGTGATTGTGCGTGGAATTTTTCTTTCTTTAAGACAATTTACAATTTTGTTTCGTTTTTTTTTTCTGTCTTTTCTGTTTAATTTTTTTTTTTATCTTTTTGTTTCTAGTTTTTGTTTTCGTTTTTTTTTTCTTTTCTGTTTGTTACAATTTTTTTTTTTTACTCTTTCGTTGCTTTAATTCTGTTCAAAGTCCTACGTAGTTTATTTTATTATTTTAATAATAAAAAAAAAGTATAGGTAAATATTATCTAACAGTGTGTTAGAAAAATTGTATTTGAAAAAAATTAAATAAAAAGGAAATGAGTTGAGATGAGAAGTTGAGATGATGAGGAGATGAGAAATAGTTTTGTATGATGAATAGAAAAAAAATAATATAGGGGTATGTCGACAATCGACGGCGTACACAATTCCCGAAAATAACAAAATAAAAAACAGATTTCCCTATTAAAGATTTTTGTTTTTTTTTTTTTTTTTAATCAAATTTGCATAAACGAATTTAATCCCTTTTCTTTTTTTTCTTCTCTCATATAACCCGGGCATCATTCATCCGATTCAAAATTCAAAAACGTTTGCACACATGCATATACAAACACACACACACCCGAACATACAACTATAGTGTGTCATCTATAAAATGTGTACCTTTTTTTTTTTTTTCTTTATTTCTTTTTATGTCCTTTATTATTTTTTTTTTGGAATATGCAAATTAAATTTTAAATATCCACTGACATAACTCAAATTCTATTGATACAAATACTGTTATACACGCATACACAGTTACACACATACACAGTTACACACATAAATTGCGCGAATTTCTGTAAAATATTTTGTTCATTTTGAATCCCCTGAAACTTTAACAATCAAAAAAAAAAAAAATTTCCCTTTATTTTTTATTTGTTATCATCCTTAACATATTCCCAATGCCCCTTCCACCCCATTTATTGTCCTTACATATATATATAGATGTGTACTCTATATCAATACACCACTGTATTCTAATTTGCATATCAAAAAAGAAAAATATAAAAAATAAGAGAAGAGAAGAAAAGACAACATAAAAAAATAAAAAATAAATTTTGTTATTTATTGCAAATGCAATTTAATGCAATAGAAAAAAAAAAGTAAAATGAAAAAAAAAAGTTTTTCTATATAAATTAAATAAATAGAAATAAATGAAACAGATAATACCAAATAATGTATAGAATCATAGTCATAGACTACATATTTTAAAGTACAGTGCTAAATTAGGCATATGTATAAATTTTATTTAGTAAAGTTTAATAAAAATAAATGCTTACAAAAGATAAGTACAAGAATTACTTTTTCATTAGTTTTTCAGCTTATGTCTGTAGTCAGTAATTTCATTATGTTGGTCCATTTTAATCATTTACTTATTTATATTTCTTCATTTATTATTTTGTAACAAAACGGGTATTTTACAGAGGATACACAATGGGCCCAAATGGAGGCATTGGTGCAATAGTTCACATTGGTGTGCCCACTTCTTAATCTAACTTATTGTTTTCAAGTTGAATGAAAGACAATTGATGGAATTTAAGAAGAATATCATATAAGTTGTGAAAGGACTCATTAAATTCATTATGTTAATTTTATTTGTTTCAGTTATTCTTTACACATTATGAATGATCATTTTAAGTAATTCAATAAAGAATAAAAAGACAAAAAAAAAGGAAAATTATGAGAAGATAAATAAAAATTGAAGCATCTGCATATTTTGATGTATCCTTTTTTTTTGTATCCCTTTACATGTTTGCGGAGGACCTATTTAATACACACACACACACACATTAAAAATTAAATAATTCAAAATACAATATTGCAAAAATTTGCATTTCAACTATGATTTGTGATTTCTATATAAAAAAAAAAATCATTAAATCTTTTTAGCATAATTTAATAATGAGAAAAAAAAAACATATAAATTCTGGACTATTATTACAAAATGTGTGTGTGTGTGTGTGTGTGTGTGTAGTGTGTGTGGTGTGTGTAGTGTGTGTGGTGTGTGTAGTGTGTGTGTGTGTGTGTGTGTATGGATATTAAATTTGGTTATGTATATAAAACATTACGTACGGTGTACGTACTATGGGGACACCCTAATTTTATAAATAATATGATTATTTATTCAATTATTATACGTACAGTAAATTATTATTAATAAATATTATAAAAATTATATTTAAGAATAGGGAAAAGTTCTTCTTTTTTTTTATGATGTTTATGTTAAAAAAAAACATTAAGGAAAATTTATTTTAGAAGAAAATTTAAGTAAAATAAAACAATTTTATGGAAAGTTTATTCTGTAAGAAATAAAATAAGACAAGAAAATAAACACTAAAAAATAATTAGGATTAAAAGTAAAATAGATAAATTAACGTGTCTTATATCAACTGACAGCGTCATGTATACCACGAACATCATGAATTGTATGAAAAGTAGAGAGACTCCACACAAAAACTCGTAAAATATAAATTAATTTCTTAGAAATTACTTCAAATTTACTGATCTACAAAAATTATTATTATTTATTAATTTTCCTCGATGTATGGACCGGATGTAAATTTTCCCGCATTTACACAAATGATTTGTTTTTTTTTTTTTGGGTTTCCATTAAACAAAAAAAAGAAACGGGTTTTTTAACAACAAAACAAAAAAAAAAAAGCAAAAACAAAAACCAAAACTAAACTAAAAAAAAAAAAAAATGGAGAGAATAATAAAAAAGGAAAAAGGAAAAGGAAAAAGAAAAAGGAAGAACAAAATAAAAAAAAACCGGTGAATTTATAATAATATTCAATTTCGTTTTATTTTTTTTTTTATTTTTTTGGTGAATGAAGAATGAAGAATGAAGAAATATGTCACCCTTTTATCCGTACATTTTATCATAATCTATATAATAATTTATAATAAAATAAAAAATAGACACATACGTGTGATGTGTATGTGCTTATGTGTGTCTGTGTGTGCATGAATGTAAAATAGAATATTTTTATATACACAAAGTCAAGACCCAAAAAAAAAAAAAATATAAAAATATAAAAATATTAAACGAATAAAAAAAATAAAAAAAATCTACAAAAAAAAAATTTACATATTTTTATCATTTTTTATTGAATGTTTTTTTTTTTTTTCTATCGTTGTTGTTGTTTTTTGACAAATGAAACAAAAAAAAAAAAAAGCAAAAAGTAAAAAGTAAAACGAAACGAGAGAAGGAACGAAAAAAAAAAAAAAGAAGCACAACAACAACACACACAACAAACTCCAAATCAAACGTCAAAAAATCTGTCAACTGCAAAATAGTTTTTGATTGTCGAATATTTATAGAGATTTTTTATTTTTTTTTATTTCTTGTGTTGTCAATTGAATTGGATGTTTAGTATTTTTGTTTTTGCTTTTTAAAGATTTTTGTTTTTTTTTTATTTAGACAAAAAATTTGGATTTTCTGTTTTTTTTTTGTTTTTTTGATTCATTTTTAACCAAACGGAAAGCGTCAAAGTGTTGGAAAGGAAATAGAAAAATGCGATGTTGAGGAAAAACCCAATAATTTATATTCGGTTATTATAATTTTTTTTATTTTGATCAAAACAAAATGGACACACACTGAAAAAGCACAATGATTTTCACCGAATGAAAATAATATTTAAATTAAAATTTTGTATTTGAAATTGACAAAAAAAAAATAAATAAATTTAAAAAAATAAAACGATGAGACAATAAGGGTGATAAATCTCTTATCACCCTACATATTTTTTTTCCCTTCATTTCTCTCTCTCTCTCTCACTCTTTCTCTCTCTCTCATACACTCTATCCATGTTGTTTTTTTTCTATTTAATAAATAATATCGAAAAATTTATATAAAAAGAAAAATTTGCATATATAATTTTTTGATTATAAATTGTGAGAGTTTTTCTATGATAAATCTAAAGGCATAAGATAATTATATGTGTGTGTGTGTACAATAATACACAACTACACAATTACACCAGCAATAAGAGTAATAAGAACAACAACAACAATAACAACAACAGCAATAACAACAACAACAAATAAATGAAATAAACGATGTGTATAGTTAAATAGGGGTTGTATTTATTATATGCAGATAACTATTTTTATACAATTGTAGGTGAAAAAATTATAAAGGGAATAAAAAAAAAATATACAAATGTGAACAGATAGAAAAAAATGTAAATTTAAATTTAAATAAATTGGTACAGAAATGGAATAGAGAAAATTTTGCGAATCAGTTAAATTTTTAAATGAAAAAATTAAAATAATGGAAAAATGAACAAAAAATATGCTCCGTGTGTGTAGAAATTATTCACAAAAAAAAAAATACTTAAATATTATTTTCTTATTGAAAGATGAACAAGGGATAACAAACAACAACAAAAAAAATATAGTAATATAAGAAAGAAAAAGAATATATTTTGTTGTAATGTATTTATTTTATTCACCATAAAGAAGAAGAAGAAGAAAAAAAGGCGAACAACAACAACAACAACGTAAACCGCACCAAAAGAATAAAATACAAACGAAAAAGAAAAAAAAAAATAATAATATTAAAATAAAGAAGAACGCTTGCAATTAATTTCAATGACTTAACCAAAAACAATTCAAAAAATATATAAAAATATAAGATTATAGAATAAGAAGAAAAAGAAGAAGAAGTAGAAGTAGAAGAAGAAGAAGTAAATAAGTAAAATATAAGTAAAAAAAAAAAAAAAGAAACAACAACAACAACAACAAAAACTATAAAATACCATTTAAAATTCTTATAACACACAAAAATTTTTACTGTTACCGATTTGATTTGAGTCTTTTTTTGGTCTTCAATCAAAATCAAAATCATAAACAAAAAAAAAATGAAATGAAATGAAAAGAAAAGAAACGAAGTAAAAAAAAAAATATATATATAGACAAAAATTACCAAAGTTAAAGAAAAAAAAAAGAGAGAGAAAAAAAAAATAACGAAATAATCAGAAAAAAGAAAAAAAACACAGGCAAAACGTAAGAAACTCAAATTTATATTAGAAAAAAAGAAGAAGAAGAAGAAGAAGAAATTAGAGAGAAAAAAAAAAAGACTAATATTAATGGAATTTTAATAACTTAGTCGAGTTAGAAACTTCTCTTCTTCTTTGTACCTTAAATATTTTACCAAATAACAAAAAAAAAAACAGAATATTATAAAATTACGCGCGGCCACACACACACACATACATACACCCAACAATACAGAAGAAAAAATAAAACACAAAAAAAAAGGTAACAAAAACAACACGAGAAGAAGAATTGGCACGGGTCATTTGAGCAGTTTTTTTTTTGTTTTTTGTGTTTTGTTCATGAAACTTTTTTTTATGCAAAAAAAATTCAACAAAAGCAAAAAAAAAAAAAAAAACAGAAAACAAGAAAAGAGGAAAATGATAAATACAAAAAAAAAAGGATTTTTTTTTTATAGGAAAAAAGAAACAAGGAAAAAAAAAATAGCAACAAAAGGAAGAAGAAACACAATTTTATAATAAAAAAAAAACGTCACAACAACAACAAAAAAAGTTTAAAATAAAAAAAAAAACAAAAAAGTAACAAAGAATAACTGAAGACGTTTTTTTTATTTCTTCTTTTCTTTTAATTTTTCTTAATAAATTTGGGATTCCAAACATGCGACCAGTCGCACACGCGCGTTGTTTACTTTTTTTTTTATTCAATTTTTTTTTTTTTCTTTTTTTTTTTCTTTTTTTTTCGATGGAATTGACTTAAAAATAATAAAAAAAAATATTATTGTTAGTTTGTTGAGTTAGTTAGTTTTGTTTTTGTTTTTGTTTTTGTTTTTCTATATGGACATTGGTCATTCTTCAATAACCTCTTTTTTGTTGTTATTGTTGTGATTGTTGTTATTGTACATTATACTATAGACAAATCTAACAAATGTGATTATACACAACTTTGATTGTACTTAACATATTAGAGAGAGAGAGAGAGAGAAAGACAGAGACAGAGAAAGAGAGAGATAAAACAACAACAAAAACAACAAAACAATTTATAGATAATTCTATTTATTTTTTATGTAATAAAACACGTACCTATTTCTATTTATTGCTATAATTTTTATGCTTAGTTAAAAAAAAAATGATTTTGTACCTTTATAACAACAACAAATGTTTAATGACAATTAACAACAACAATAATAATAACAACAACAACAAAAACAACAACATATTGAACATTATTGAATATTAACGTTTATTTATAAATCCAATGTACAGAATGTATAAAATTTTATTTTTAATTTATTTGAATTGAAAATTTGTTGAAAACAAAGAAGAACAAAAAAAGAAATAAAACAAAGTCAAAAAAACTTCTAAATCATTTAGCGATTATAAAAAAAACAAAAAAAAAGAATAAAATAAAAAACTGAATATTTAAAGAAGAAAGAGAAGAAAGAGAAAAAAACAAAAAATTTAAAAATTCAAATAAAAAATATTATTAAAAAAATTTTCATGAATTTTTTTTTTTTTTTTAACGTGAAAGAATTTAACGTTTGTTTCATTTTTTTTATTTAATTTGATTTTTTAATCAAAAAGAAAAACAAACTAAACAAAAAATTTGTATATTTAATAATTAAATACTTTAAGTGTAAGGAAATCCGATACCAAAGAAATGAAAAATTATTAAGAAAACAATTTAAAATGAATTTAATTAAATGGCATCACATAAAGTTGTTAGTGGATTCTAAAAAGTGGATTATAAAAAAAACAGTCGTCTGTTGTCAAGGATGAATGTAACCGAAAAGTTACTTGCCCTTGTAAAATGTAAAGAAACTATAACCAAACCTCCTAAAGTAAAGAAATTTAAAGTTTATTTATTTTTCACTACAAATCCCTAAATCTCTTAATTGTTAAATAAAATTGTGTAGAAAGGATTTAAAAGGATCAGATAATGGCTGATGTTATTATTCATAAATATTGAATGTGTGTCTGTTAACATATTCATTGAATGTAAAACATTTATAGAATAAAAAATAGAAATAAGAAATATTCTTAATTGACATATCACAATTGAAAAAAATAAATCAATTATCAAATAATGTCAACACACTTTTGATTTTTCAATACAAAAACCAACAAACAAAACAAAACAAACCAACAAATACACAAACAGAAAAACAAGAAAAATAATGTAGAGAATAAAAACTCTATTAATAATTTCTAATAAAATTTAATTTATGTCTTTTTAACTAAATCAAAGAATCGTGTACAAAATAAATTTGATGATTCAGTTTTTGTTTTTTTTTTTTTTCTCGTCATACAAAAAATGATAATAATGCAAATAAATTGACGTAGATAATTAATTCATATAAAATAAAAATTCTATAAATTGTTTTATTAAAAAAAAAAAAACAACAAAAAAATTACATAAATGTAGAAAGTTTCCTTTATCTATTTTTTCTTTCTTTCTTTTTTTATTTTTTTGTTTCTTTATAAAAGGAAAATGTAATTTTTTTATTAATAAAAAATAAAAAAAAGAAGCAAATAAAATTTTTACGAAGAAGCAAATAACGATTAATTTTAACATAAACAAAATAAAATAATACATCTACACACAATAAATGAATTTCAAATAATATTTTGATCAATCAATCAATCAATAAAAATCATCAATAAATGTAAATAATGGAAAAGCTTTAGAAGTTTTTGTCAGGAAATAAACACAATGTTATATTTGATGTCGGTTTAGTAGCATAAAAAAAAATATATACAACAATAACAACAACAATAAGAACGAATAAAAAAAAAAGTAAAGGATAAAAATTAAAAAATTGAACGCGTGAAAATCATTCTAGTCAATTTATAATATTTTCTTTACTTACTGCTGACTGTGCATGTGTGTGTGTGTGTGTGCACACATGTGTTTCTGTTCTGTTTTTATTTTAATTTCCGATCACATATTCACGTAATAAACCAATGCTTAAACATTAAATTCATTTCACGCGGTTAAACTTCTTAAATCCATGGCAGATAATTTTTGTTTTGTTTTTTGTTTTTAGTTTTTTTTTTTTTTGTTCATTTTTTTGAATTCTGAAATTTTTTTATTCTCATATTTTTATGCAAATTTATTCCTTATATTCTTATTATTATTTTTATTTGAAATAAAAAAGTATAAAACACAAAAATAAAAAAAATAAAAGAGAAACAAAAATAAAATATGTGTGTGTGTGTGAGAGAGAGAGAGATACAAACTACAAAATGATTTTGAATTTGAGTGACTGATTGTTAAATTTCATAATTTTGTCATATTTGATTTTGTTGTTGCTGTTGTTGTTGTTACTTTGTTATTAGTGTTTGTCTTGTGCTGCTTGGTGTATATTTTTTTTTACAGGTATATTGATTTAGCATAGGAATTCTTTTTTTGGATTTATATTTCAATGAAACGACAAGAAAAAAAAGAAAAAAGAAAAAAAAGAAGGAATTATTTTATTGATGTTGGATTGCGTTGACGTCAAAAGAACAAGGACATTAGACCAATGAACCAAAAAAAAAAAAATAAAACATAAATAAAACAAACTAAAAAATAGAATTAAATACACGAAATAAAAAACTAAAATTAAAACTAAAACTAAAAAATGTATTTCAGTTAAAACGATGTAGTAGAGGGACAATAATTATAATAATCTAATTAATTCATTTTTATATATTTGATTTGACGTTATATAATAAATATAAACCGGTGGCCGCGAATTTAATAAATACGTTCAACTCTCATTCATTACGTTTGTTGATTTTCGTCTTTTTTTTTTTTTTTCTTTGTTGTTAAGGCAAAGCGGCTGTTTGATTTTAATTATAAATTTTTTAATAGTTAGGACACAATATTTTCTGAATCATCTTCATAGTGACAAGTTAATGAATATACTAAATTATAATTAAAGCAAAATTGAACCGTTTTGATAATTAATTATTTCAACCATAAAATCTTTACTTTTTTTTCTTATTATTGTAAATTTTCTCTTTCCCATAATTATTACCAAAAACAAAATTATTAAATCACTTCGTCATCTTAACACAAATTGTAAATCAAAAACAAAAACATAAAATCGAAAAGACAACAAATGTTTTGTTATGCAAAACGATCGGTCACATAAAAATGCATTTAAATTTTTTTTTTTTTTTTACTTCACCTCATACACATTTATACATAACTCATATAAATGATGACGTCACACAAAAAAAATATACATTTTCCTAGAAGACAAAAAAAAAAAATCTTAATATCCAATCAAAAATTTTACAAAAAGAAAAAATATTATGAAGAATTGAATAAAATAAGAAAAATATATTTGCTAATATTGAAAGAATAAGAAACCATAAGAATTATTTATAAGAAAGAAAAAGAAAAACATTAAAATTACACGTTATTTAAGAAAAAGCCACAAATTATTTTTTTATATTTCAACAAAATAATTCAATTCATTCAATTCATTCAAAAACATCAATTAGAAAAAAGAAAAATAAGTAAATATTGTTGTTGTTTTTCTTTCATGTTTCCTTTTCTTTTTTTTTTTTTACTTTGATCAATTTATTTTTTGTGGTTTTATTCATTTTTTGTTGTTGTTGTTGTTGTTTGTTTTTTCCTGACTGAACATTAAATATATTATTATTTGTTATTTGTGTTTTATTTTTTATCTTAATTTATTATTTTCAAAGATATTTTTTATTAAGAAATAATAAAGAAAAAGTTATTATTAAAATAAAAAAATTATTTATAAAGAAATGTAAAAATGTAAAATAACAAATATTATTGATTTATTTTACTTTATTTAGAAGTCAACAATTTATTTATTTATTTAAAAGACAACCAAATTATTTTTTAATATTATTGTTTTGTTGCATTCATCAAAAGGGAATAAATGTAATTGCATATTTATGGTAAGAAAATTGTAACCGCACGCACACAACAATTGTATGATTTTGTCGATATTATTTTAGAAGAAAATACAAATAAATATGCGATTGTCAAAAAAGGTAAATGCGAGTGCACGTAAGTGAGTGAGCACGAGTGCGAATGACTAAGGTAAGTGGCGACTAACACTCGCATATTGATCGTAATTTATTCACAGGATACAGGATCCTGTTAAGTTAATTTCTTAAAATGAAATTATTATTTTTTAAATAATAAAGAAAAAATTCAATAACTAAGAGAAGGAGCGGGATACGGGCTACGACGGATGGTGCTCAATATAAAACTATATAGATAATGTGTGTGTGTGTTTATGTCTGTAGTAGGGTGGATTCTGACAAAAAGAAAATATCGTGTATACGTGTGTGGATTAGTATTTATATTTATGGAAAAAAAAAAAATTTAATGTAAAGATAAAAAAATTAAGAAAATATGAAAACATTTTTCTTTTTCCTTTTCCTTTCGTTTTTTTTTTTTCTTCTTTTTTTTTTTTTTGTTATAAAATAAAATATTATTTTTAATTTTCGAGAGAGCGAACGAGCATATGGTTTTTCTTAAAGATTATATTTCGACGAAATTCACTTTTTGCTCCCCCCCCTTTTACCTTGTTGTTTTTTTGTTCATTTATATATTCCTCAGTTCCTTATTATTATTTTTTCTATTTTCCGTTTTTTATAAAAAAAAAAAATCCAGACCTTCTTTTTTTTTACCCCTTTTTATAAAAATGATGAAAAAAAAAGTGTTTTTTTTTTGTTAGTTTTTCTTTTTTTTTTCATATTTTTAACTCGTTAATTTTTTACCAGCGACTTAAAACTTAAAAAATAAATATATTCCATCAAATACACATAGACAGACGCACGTGTATACATATTTATATATGTACACCCAAATATGTTTCATTCTTGTTGTTTTGTTGTTGTTGTTGTTGTTGTTGTTGTTGTTGAATAAAAAATATTCAAGAAGAAAAGAAAAAGAAAAAAGAAAAGAGAAGAAAAGAAAAAAAAAAGAAGAGAAAAAACACAAAAACCATACTTCAATAATTCTTCACTTCAGACATCTTAATAATATTATATTTTTCTTATTTTGGATTTTTGACAAATGAAACCCCTTTTTTTCATCATCATCATTTTTTCTTCTTCTTCTTCTTCTACTTCTTCTTATTCTCTTCATGGATGCTGTTATTATTATTTTTGTATATTTTATTTATTTATTTATTTTATTCTTTTTTAAATTCTTCATAATTTTTTTTCTTCTTCTTCTTCTTCTTCCATACTGTTTTCTTTTTTTTTTTTGTTCAACTAAAATATGAATTATATTTTTTAATAGGTACATTGTACATATAACGTAAAAATATACATACACACACACACACACACACATATATTGTACACATTTAGTTAGAGTAGAATAAAAGTTTTTTTTTTTTTTTACTTTTAATATATATAAATATGTTTCAAGATAGACAGGAAATATATAAATAGATAAGATTTAAAAGGTATTAAAAAAAAAAAAAAAATTAAGAAAATTTAAAGGAAAAAGAAATAGAAAAAAAAAACTATATCGAATTATGATTATGAAAGGAGAAAAACAAAAACAAAAACAAAAGAAAAGAAAACAGAAAAACAAAAATATAGGAAAAATTTTAAAGTGAATTTTGTAAGAAGAACGTACAGATTTATCTAACCAATACGTGTTCAATATTTATCATCATGGATTAATAATGACAACCGTTGATTTTTTGTATGCGACATAATTGGTTATTAACTGAAAAGGGGTTGTAACTGGAAAAATTCATTATTTTCTGTTAAAAAATTTGCTAAATAAAATAAAACATAAAATTGTTGAATTTACAATTTTTTTAAGTTGTCCTCTTAAGTCTCCACTCTACTCTTACATTCTATAAACTAAAGAAATTGCATATTTTGAATGAATTATAAAAAAAAAAAAGATGCTTTTTTCTTAAGGTTGCTTATTGTGTTGTTGTTGTTGTTTTTTTTTTTGGTTCATTTTTAATCAAAAAAAAAAAAAAAAACAAAAAAGGGAAAAAATTAAACAACAAACAAAAGCGCAAGAAAATAATGAATTTTCTGTTTTATTATAATTCTAATAACAAAAAACGTGAGATAAATAAAGAAAATAAAAAAACATAACAAAATAAAAAAACATACACACACACACACACTAAACTCTTTGACTTTGTAGTTTATGGAAAAAAAAATTTAAAAAAAAAAAAAACAAAAATATTAAAAAATAATTGAAGATTTTTTTTTTTTTTTGTTTTCTTTAATAACAATAACAACAATAACAACAGAGAAAGAATCAAGAAAATTATTCAATTGTTAAGACAATAGCGTTTATATAGATATGAAAAGACGCACCCACAGAAAAGAAGAAGAAGAAGAAGTAGAAATAATAATAATTCTTTTTTTCCATAATTTCAATTTCCTTGATTTTATTTTACGTTTTTTTTTTTGTTAGTTTTTTTTTTTTTTTGCCTTAAGTCTTGGTTTTTTTTTTGTATATTTTCCACCACTTCATCAACATCATCAAATTTAGTTGTTGTTGTTGTTGTTGTTGTTGTTGTTATTGTTGTTGTTGTTGTTGTTGTTGTATTTCTATTTTACATGATTCTTGATTATTATTATTCTGTTTTTTTTTTTTTTCAACATCTTCTTCTTCATCGTCTTTTAATAAAAATCGATTCTCTCTATAAATAATTTTTCTACTTTGTTCAATACATTTTTTTCTCTCTTTTTATTTAGTTATTATTATTTGATTTTTCTTCTTCTTCTTATTTTTTTTTTGGTTTTTTTGGTTAAAGTTATTAGTTTATTTTATATTTATTGATTTGTATTTGAATATTACCTGCCATAGACAGAGAGAGAGAGAGAGAGAGAGAGAGAGAGAGAGAGAGAGAAAGAGAAAAAAAAACATAAGATGAAAACCAGAGAAAAAACAACAACAACAACAACACTTAAAACTTAAAAAAAACTTAAAATAAAAATAATAAGAAGAAAAAAAAAATCAAACAAAAAACAAAACACAAAAAAAAAAATAAAAAATCTAAAAATCAAATGATTTGAGTTTTTGATAAAAATTTTGACATGAGAATTTTGATTTAAATTCAGAAAAAAAAAAAAAAAGAAACAAATCAGAAGAAGAATAAAAAATATAAATGAAGGCAAACTGAGAAGAAGAAGGAAAAAAAAAAAGAGTTCAATTCTAAATCCCCCCCTCCCTTCACCCAAAAATCACTAACACACTCTTCACTCTATCATTTTATTTCTCTCTCTTTCTATAATGTTCATTTTTTTTCTTTTTTTTTATAGAGAATATTATAATATTTTTTGAAACTGTAAAAATTCCATCAATTCTTTTCCACCCATTCTCCTCCCAATCATCATCTATCCGTGTATCATTTAAGTATTCGATTATAGAATCAGCTTTAATTTATTCTGTTTCACTACAATAATTAATTTAGTTCAACTAACTACTGCAAATAATTACATAATCTGTAGTTAATTAATTAACGCTTTCAATTATACGAGCAACAAATCTAATTTCAATTTTCTAATCGATTTCTAATTGTTTGGAATTATTCAGTGATGAGTATTCAATTGATTTTAACTTAAAAGTTCACTGTAGAACATTTTATACCATACAATCTGTTCCAGATAAATCATCTTCAGTTAAATACAAAATTTCAACCCCCTAAATATAAAATTTGATTCATCAATAATAAGTTGTTTTTTTTTTGAGTAAAGCAGTAAAGGCAGTAAGATTGTAAATCGTTAAATTCTTATTGAATTAAAAATTATTTTTCTTAATAAAATTGTAACTAAAGAAAAGTAACAATTTGAATTTAATTTAATGACAAGGTCAAATAGATTTTATGTACACTTTATCTACTCTCTACTTAATCTATGACATGTAATAATAATAAAATTTTTTTGTACATGAAACGGTTTTACACACAAGTAAAAAAAAAAAAAAACATAACAAAAAAAACATAGAAAAAACATAAAAAAAAACACACAAACAACAACCACAAAAAACATCAAAAAAAAAATCGGGAAAAAAATGGAAAAAAAAAAAAACGAAACATTCAAAAAATATTCAATTTTTTCTCATTTTTTTGTGTGTTTTGTTTTTTTTTTTTTTTCATTTTTTCTCTCTTCTGATTTGGTTTGGTTTCATTTGAATTTTTATGTATATTTTTCTTATAATATTACCTCCAAAAGACAAGTGACGGACAAAAGAAATCTAAGAAAATGATTAATGATTTGGTTGGTTCAAATTTTTTTTTTCTCTCTGTTTCTATTTAATTTTTTTTTCTTATTCTGTTTAAATCAAGAAATAATTTTAAGTTTTTTTTTTTTTATTTAAAAAAGAGATTTTTTGTAGGAATTTTTTTTTTCTAAAGCTTGTTTTTTTTTGTTTTAAAAACAAACAAAAAAATAATGTGTCTTAGATAAATTAAAATGTGTCTTAGATAAAGTAATCCGTTCAAAAATGTATAGTTTTATTTATTAGTTGTTGTTGTTGTTGTTCTTGTTTTTTTTTTATTTTTGTTTTTTGTTTTTTGTTTTTTGTCGAGAATTTGAAAAAAGTTCCGAAAAATTTAATGACGTTGACCATAAATACAATTCAGATAATTCATCATTTTATACTTATTTTGAAATTGATTTAAGAACGATTGAACAGAAAGACAACCGGAAAAACAAAAAAAAAACTGATTGGAAATTATTTTACTGTGGAATTATTAATCTATGGAAGAGAGAGAGAAAGAGAGAGAGAAAAGAAAATCCTTTTTATTTGTTAAATAATTCAAAAATTAAATTAACTTAATTTTTAATCTTTAATTGAGATCTAATTAGCAATAAATTAAATATTAAACTGGACAACAAACAAATTTCTGTAATAAAATAATTATTTAAATTTGGATAATTTTTGCGCATGGCTAATAAAACTAAAATTAGTTCCAATTGGTTACATTTCGTTGAAGAAAATTCGATGTTTCAATTATCAATTTTGTTGTTTGTTGTTGATTTTTTTTTTCGTTGTTGTTATTTATTTTTGTTGTTGTTGTTTTAGTTGTTGTTGCTGTTGTTTTGTATTGTATCGTTTATTTTTATTGTATAGTAAAATAGGAATTTATAGTTTGTATAGTGGATACTATATTTATATAGAGTGATTATGGCCGGTATGTATATATGAAATTGTGTGTTGTGTGTTGTGTGTGTGTTGTGTGTGTGTGTGTGTGTATAATGCTACTATGACTGAAATATACAATACTAATAATAATGATAATAATAAAAGAGAATGGTAAAAAGTAACATTGGTATTTAAATAGGATTCGATTAAACGATCAATCCGATTAATTTCATTTCGTTTTTTTTTTATTTATTATTTTATTTATGAACATTTTTTTTTTCTTTCATTTATTTCTTCTTCATCTTCTTTTTCTTCTTCTTCTTCTTTATTATTATTATTAATGTGAAATTTGATTATTTTTATATCTTACTCTTTTTATTTATTAAGAAATTGCAATTAAGAAGAAATTTGTTTATTTTTTAATAAAAAAAAAAACTAAAGTGGAATAATATAAAAAAAAAATGTGAAAATTTGAACAAATATGTTGAAATTCTTTTCTTTTCTTTTTTCTTTTTTCTGTTTTTTTTTTTTTTGTTTTCATAAATAAAAAAATGTTTTTTTTTTCCTTTGAATTTGCAAATAAATAAATGTGGAAAAAATTTCTTCAAATGTCAGCACTTTCGTTTGGTGTAATTTTTTTTTTCTTTACAAAAAAAAAATGCATAATTTAAACATTTTACAAAAATTAACTTTATTTTGTAATTTGTAAATGAATGATTTAAATATTCTGTAAATTGTTGTTCTTAGAAAATCGAAATATTTTGTGAATAAAATGAAAAATTAAAAGCTGGATAGAATTTATTTTAGAGTAAAATACTTCAGAGTTTATATCAGGACAATAATATGGATCGCAGCTGACAATAATCCTTAATCGTCATTGTAAAATTATTTAATTGTATTATAATCTGTTCAATTGATGTTACAACATTTATAAGTAAATGAAGAAAATTTTTTGTTATTTAAATTCTAAAAAAAAAATTTTCGAGTTTTTTTTTTTTTTGTAAATAATTTGAAGTAAATGAAAAAAAATAGTGTGAATGTGACAGAGTACAAAATACATTTAAAAAAAAAAACAGAAACATTTCAATATTTGTGAAGATACAAAAGGAGTACTTCAGTATATTACCTTAAATAATTCCCCCCCTCTTTACCCTTCAATCAACCAAAAATTCTTTAATTTAAACATAAAAGAAGATTTTTTTTTTTTACCAACTTATTATTATAAAAAAAAAAATATTTAAGAAAAGAAATAGAAATAGAAAAAAATATCAACACCTTTATAAGAAAGATCAAATAAAGAAAGAGCGAAAGAGAAAGAGAGTGAGAGACAGAGAAAAATAAACCTTTCCATGTCAATCAAAATAGATCAATTACTACCGTAAATTCTTTGAATATTTATAAAAAAGAAAAAAAAAAACGAACCAACCAACTTAAATCACAAAACAAAATGAATCAAAAAAAAAAAAATACTGAAAAAAGAATAATCATAAAAATTGTCTTCTTCTTCTTCTTATTCTTTCATCGTCATCTTCATCTTCATCTTCATCTTCATCTTTATCTTCATCTTCGTCTTCGTCATCATCTTATTCTAAATTCATTATTTTGATTTTCTTTTTCACCTTTTCATTATTGGTAATTTGTTTTCTTCATCTTTTTTTTTTTTTTAATTTTTTTTTTGCTTCTTCTTTAATTTTATGATCCGCGGTTGTTTTATTTATTTATTTATTTATTATTCATCTTCTTCTTTATATTGTTTTTTTTTCCCTTGTCTTTTCTTTTTATGTAATATAATTTTATCCTATAAGCTATAACAATCTTTCTCTCTCTCTCTCACTCTCTCTCTCTCTCTCTCTCTCTTATAACAATTTTTTTTTTGTTTAAACGAACTAAAGGAGAAAATATTTTATAAATTATGACAATAATAAATGAGAGTGAGAAGAAGAAAAAAAATGTATTTAGGGATACGTTTACACTGACGAGTCCTATATGTCCTATATGTCCTATTTACATAATAATAATAATTGATGATTTCATTTCTATTGAACGTCCACGTATTTGTATCAGACAACAGGACATAACCGGTAAAAAAAAAATCCGGGACATGATCTAAAATTTTTCTATGATTCAACTATAAACAAATAATTTTAAAGTTCACAATAAATGTCAAAGTATAAATCCCTTTAATACGAACAAATAATTTAAATTTAATGTAAATTCTCTAATAAAAATTGTCATTAATTAAAAAGTCAGTGTTTTGGTGAACGGGTATCTGAATTATGAATACGATCATATTTTTATATTTTTTATTAAAAATATAATATAATTTTTTTTCTACTTGATTTCTTTCTTTCTTTCTTCTTCTTCTTCTTCTTTTTATTTTAGTTTTTTTTTTTTGTTTGTTTTTTTTTGTTTTGTTTTGTTTCTTCTTACTTTATTATTTTTCTTCTATTTTATTTGACGACTTTGATCTACTTCAAAAGAGATAGGTTCAATATTCTCTCGGTGAGACTCACGCAATTCTTCTATTTCAATATAATTTTTTTTTTCTCTTTTTTTTCTATAATTTTAAAGAAAAAAAAAATTTGACTTTATTACACATAACACATACACACACACACACACACACACATATGCACGCACACACAGCATACAAATAATTTTTTCTTTATTTCAATTCTTTAGTTCAATTTTTAGCTCAGCATTTTTGTTTTTTGTTGTATTTTTATTTTAATGTTTTTTTTTTTTTGGTAATTATGAATTATTTGCGATTGTGTAAAAATTGGCATCAAACAAAAATAAAAATTAGATCGAATAAAAATATACAGATTTTTATTAACACCCACAAAATTAAGGTGTACAGTACACAAACACACACACACACACACACCCAAATACAGACAAATTCATGAAAAGATGATGTATGATTAATTTCAACTATTGACAAATATAAGAAAACCGTGAGACAGAGAGAGAGGGAGAGAGAGAGATAGAGAGAGAGAGAGAAGTAAACAAAAAAAAAATTAAAAAACCCGCAAGGAAAAATAATGATTGAAGAAGAATTTCTGTCTGTGTGTGTGTGTGTGTTATTTTGTTGTTGTCATTTTTTTTCATGCATATTTGATTGTTTGATCTTATTTTTTCGATTAAATTAATTCAAATTAAGTATATTAGAAAAGAAAAGAAATGAAATGAAATGAAAAAAAAAACAAGAAAAAAGAAAAAAGATAGAAAGGATTGAGGAAAAAGAAAAAGAAGAAGAAGAAGAAGAAGAAGAAGAAGAAAAAATAATAATACTTTTTTTTTCTTGAAAGAAACAAAAAATAATAATAATAACTAATAACTAATAACAACAACAATAACAACAACAACAAACACCAATAATAAATAAAGTAGAAAAGAAGAAAAAAAAACTAACGAAAAAACAAGAAATTCCTTTGGCTAAATGAGATCCAATTTGGGTCATAGAACGTTAATTTTCTCTTCTTAATTTAATTTTTTTTTTTCACTCTTCTTCGACGATTCATATTTTTTTTTGGTTTTCTTTCTTTCTTTAACATTTTTGCTTTTTTTCTGTATGAATTTTTTTTTATGATTTTTTTTATGAATTTTTTTGTTTTTCGCAGTAGCGAATTTTTGTTATTTTGTTTTTTTTTTTTTTGTTATAAACTTTATCTACCTATTTGGTCAAGATTTTAAGTTATAGTTGTTGTTGTTGTTGTGCTATTATTTTATTTTGTTGTTTGTGTTTTTTTTTTGTTGTTATTGTTGTTTGATGTTTTTTTTTCTTTTTTGTTTAGTTGGTTGTTAGAGGTTTGTGTTCTTGTTTAAATATTTCTTTTTATTTTTTCTTCTTCTTCTTCCTCTTCTTTTTTTTTTGTGATATTTTTTTGGCTCAATTAAAATAATTTTTCTGTTTTGTTATTTTCAGTTGTTGTTGTTGTTGTTGTTGTTGTTTTTTTTTTGCTGCTGCTGCTACTTTATGAATATACTTTACTTATAGACTTTACATACGTTATATAGGAGTAGATACAATTTTCTTATTATTATTATTATTATAAAAGTTTTGAATTTTAAAAGAAGAAGAGAAAAAAAAAACAAAATGAGGTGAATTAGGTAGGTACGTAGAATAATGTCAGTTACAAAGAAAAATGAATTGATGAACAACAACAATAATGATTATGATTATTACGTTTATGTTAAGTGCCCTCACTCAACAAGAGATTGTCGAAGATCTTTTAATGTTACGGAATTTTAAGTTTTATTTATTTATTTTTTTTTTTGGTAAAAAAAGAAAATGGTCGAACTTTTTTTTATTCTTTTTTTTTCTAAATTTTAAACTGTAATTAATTCTATAACTCAAAGTAATTAATTAATCAAAAAATTATTTGTACTTTTTGTCAGAAATTCAACATTTAAAATTTTCTTACAATTTTTTGACCAAAAGTAAAATGAGAAAAATTAAAGAATTTTTCTCTGAAATTAAGAAAATAAACAAAAACTTTAAATTTTGATCAAATTAATTATTTTAAAAAAATATAAACAGACAATCTATAAACCAACTGAATTCAAATACGTTCACATACAATTTGAATTCTTTACAATATAAAATTGTAAGTATAAAAGTTTAAGGGTTACTTATGTAAGGCCAAACTAAACGTATCACTATACATCTATAATACAATCATACACACATACATCTATAATACAAACACATACATATATACACACATATGCACATACATAGTAGAAGAGGTAATGATGATCATTTAAATTGGGTTGATCGTCAATTATTTCTTCATCAACAATATATGGGTCAATAAAAGAAGAAACAGTTTAAAGGGCGCATTTTTATCGTATAGAATAAACTGAACAAATACAAAAAAAAAATTTGTATATTCCCTTCCGTTTATTCATTATATCCTTAAATTTAATATAAAATATTTCCAACAAAATACAAACAATAAAACTGATTTAAATATTCATTGGCACCGATATAGACAAATAAATATATATTTTCACGTCCTTTAATTTCTAAACAGGATCAAACAATTAAATAGTTTCTTATTAAATCAAATAAATTCGCAAAATTCTAACAAAAAAAAAAATATCAACTCATAAATGAAAAAAAAAAAATAAAAATTGTACGCTTTGTGTATTGTGAAAAATTCTTTATAGAATTTTATTTAAGTGAAATTAAAGTTGAATTTTTTTTTTTGTTTTTGTTAAAACAAATTCTTTAATTTTTCATCTTTCTCCATTCAACTAAATTCTAAATCTTTTGATTATATTCTTTCAATAATTTAAGTCATAGACTTTTTAAAACTTAAGTTAGTTAAAAGATTTCTGTCTGTGTGTATGTGTGTGTGTGTGTCTTTTTTTTTTTGTTTCTTGTTAAATCAAATTATTGGAAGAAAAAAAAAAATCATATTAAAAATAAAGATGATTTTTTTTTTCAAGAAAATAAAAAAATAAAAAAATGAAAAAAAAAAACACCATCGAAAAATCGTGACTTGAGATTCTATTGTTGAATATTATAATTTCTATGTAATACTTATGTGTGTGTGTGTGTGTGTGTATGTAGATTTTTTTTTTATTGTACATATTTATCTACATATTTTTGGTTATAGTATTTTTTTTTTTTGTTTTTTTACTTGGACAGTGACTTTTCAAAATCAAAAAAAAAAAATCAAAAAAACACAAAAAAATTATTACAAATATAATAAAAAAAAAAAACTTCATTTTTTCTCTTAAATAAAAAGTAGAAAAAAAAGAAGAAAAAAAAAACGTAATGTTTTTTTATAAATTTCAAACTTTTTTTTATCCATATATGATTTTTTTTTTTCGTTAAGTTCATAGAGGGGGGAAGAAACAACAAAACACAAAAAAAAAAAAGTAAAAAATAAAGAAATATACAAGAGAAACAACAACAACAACAACAACAATTGATTTTGAAACATTTTTAAAATGTTCAACTAAAAAAAAAACAAAAAAACAAAAAGACTGAACTCATCACAGTCAAATATAAAAATTGTGTATGCTGCTTTTTTTTTTTGTTTTTGGATTTTGTTCCACAAAATTCTAGTGAAGTAACAAAAAAAAAAAAAAAACAAAACTAAATAAAAAAAATAAATCTAACGAATTTCTAAAACAAAATGAATTAAAGTACATATAATTATAGACAATATACGAACGGCTCTTACACATTGCAAAAATAAAAAACAAAAAAAAAAAAATAGATTAATGATTAACGTACACACACACACACACACACACACACACAAAAGTACTTTTGTACCAAATAAAAAATTATATCCCTAGAACTACACATTAATTAATATGCGCATGTAACAAAATTAATAAAATTTTAAAAGTTCTACAAAGAAATCATTTAGCTGAATGTTAAAAGTTTAATTGCAAGTGCAACAAAATGATAACAAATATTAAATGATGTTCATGAAAACTTATGATATTCGTACATCGTATTAAATAATTCTATACAAAAAAAAAAATACCTCACCCCTCACTTATAAATTTAAACGAAATTTTATAGAAAAATCCTTTGTCTTTAAGAAAGACACAAATGATTACTTGAAAAAATTTTTATTAAAATTTACCAAGATAGAAAAAAAAAAAAAAATAAAGAAAATAATTTTTATTAAATCGTCGTCGAATGATTGTTATTTTTTCTTGTTGTTAAATATTTTTTTCTTCTTCTTCTTCCTCATCTTTCTGTTAAATAAAAATCAATCTAAACTCAAGATTTGATGGGAACACAAATCAATTTTTTTTTCTTCTTCTTTTCTTTAAAAGAAAGAAGAAAAAAAAATAAAGAGCCGAAGACGAAAAGAAGAAGTAAAAGAATTTTGTGTGTGTTATTTTTTTTTTTTACTTCATTTTTTGATTTCTTAAAAAAATTAAAAGATGATGGAGATTTTTTTTTTTTGTTTCGTTTTTTTTTCTTTATTTTTAATTCATCTTATTTTTACCACTCCTGTCAAAAGATATTCGGTTGTTGTTGTTGTTTTTTTTTTTTTTTTATAAAATAATCAAAAATAATATATTAAGAGCATTCCGTTGGTACACAGAGCGCTGAAGAACAGAAGAAGAATGAACAAAAAAAAGACGAAAAAAAAACAAAACAAAACAAAACAAAACCGAAAAAAAAAAAACTGACTACGATTTTAGTTTAGTTATCTAGTGAAAGAAAAGAAAAGAAAAAAAAAGACACACAAAAATAAAACAACAAAAATCGAATGAGTGAATGAGAAGAGAAGAGAGAGAAAAGTGTCAGTTTTTTTTTTTTTTTTCTTACTTTTATTGTATGTGTCTATACTTTTCTTTCATATATTTTAATAAGAATTAATATTAATAATTATTGGATTATTTCAAAAAGGTCAATTACCTGAAGTATAATTTTTTTTTTATAGTTTCGTGGTATTCTTTTTTTTCTGTTTTTTCTGTTTTTTTTTTTGTCTTCATTTTTGTTTTTGTTTTTGTTTTTCTTTTTGACTTGATCTCTTTTTTTTTTTTTTTGAACGTAACTTAACTTCTTCTTCTTCTTTTTTTGTTTAACTTCTATTGAAATTATAATAATTTGCAAATTATATTTGGGTTGGTTTTTTTTTTTTTTTCTATTTGTTCTTCTACTTCTTCTTCTTCTTCTTCTTCTATTTCTTCTTCTTCTTCTTATTAATGACAAGAGAATTTCTATCATCTAATTTTTTAAACATAAAATGTTACAACTATCTACGAGGTACGAGAGAAAATAATCCAATTTTTTTTTTATTTTTTAATAAAAAAATAAAAAATTGAGATAATTTTTGATTTTATTTATTTTAAATATTTTCATTTAAATTTTTGCACTTAATCTTTAATCTTCTCTCTTCTGTCTTATATTTTTTTTTTACACACAACAATTTATAAATTAAGAAATCATAAAAAAAAAAGTATAAAATTTGAATAAAGGGGAAGATGAAGAAGAAGAAGAAGAAAAAGTTAAATAGAAATTATTTTTTATTTTGTACTTACACATGTGACTTGTCATAATTTCTAATATCAGATACTTTGAAATTTTTAAATCTTCACTCTAATGATGTCACTACAAAAAAACATAAAACAAAACACTTTTGTCACCATAAAATTATCTAAAAAGATTTTATCTAAATAATGATTCACTTCTTGTTTTAATTTTTTATCTAAATAAAGTTGAAAAAAAAAATTACTGAAGTATAATTTGCCAATGTTCCTCTTCACATGATTTTAGTAAATAATTTATATTTCAGTGCTGTGAAATATGAAATTTATAGATAAATTGAAAAATTGAAAAATTTCACTGAAATTTTATTTTTATCAATATAATTTGACTGCTATGCATTATCTAGATTTTGTATAAACGCATAAATTTTTATAACAAAGTTTTATAAATTATTAAAAATTAAACGTTTGCAAATAATCAATCAACAATACAAACACAATTACATGATTTATGTCTGTTACAAACAGGGTGTCAAAAATAAAATTAAACAATAAAAAATTATTGTTATGTCAGATGATTTTTAAGAGCAAAACAGAATTGTGTATTAATTTTACGTTAACACTGCACCTTAATTAATTTAATTTATAAAAACCAAAAACTCACAATAAAAATTAAACTGTTTTTTGTTTAGCTTGATTTTCTAAAGAAAAGAGAAAAACAAAAAAAAAATGTACACACACAAAAAAAAATGGTCTAAAGACACAATTAAAATTATTACTGAATTTCAATTCACATTAATAGAGAAATTATATTTTTTTTTACCACAATTAATTTCAATTTATCTTTTATGCAGAGATGCAGAAGTGGGTTCACCATATACAAAAATAATAATAAATCTCAAGGGTGTGAAATAGAACTCAGAAAATTGACTTGACCTTGTAAAATAAATAAATTAATCAAACTAACATTTTTGTATCATAATTTATTTTATTTTATTCTAATTATTAAAATTTTGCGATAAATTCTGAATTGAAGAAATTAAACGTACACACACAAAATCAGTTTTCTACAATTACACTTTTGTGTAATTTTTTTGTAAAATACAAAAATAACAACAAAAACAACAACAACAATCAAATCAACAAAAAACGGCGATAAATGTATTATTTTTTTTTGCTTGTTTTAAAATTGTCAAATAAAAATATATTTTTTTTAATGAAAGAAAAACCGAAAAACAGAAAGAAAAATCGAAAAAAAACAGAAACTTAAGCATAATTTTTGTAATTTTTCTTATAAAATTTTTTATGAAAAAAAAAAAAAAAAAAATGTAGAAATTCATGAAAAAAATTTTTATTGAAAACGCTGATGATTGATAAAAAATGTTTCTTTTCTTCTTATTCTTTTTTTTTTTTCGTTTTGTTTTTTTTTGTCTTCCTCTTTTATAATAGATTTTTAATTTTTTCTTGTCATTCTTGTTAGAATAGAAACAAAGAAGGTGGTACAAAGATATTATTACATAATTATTATTTTATTAGTTGTTGTTTTTTTTTTTTTTCGCTCTCTGTAAAAAAAAAAAACAGAATCGTGTAGTGTGAGGGACAAAAGTTAAATCAAAAAAAAAAAACAAAAAAAAAATACAAGAACAATAATTTGATAGTATCAAAATTGTTTCGTTTTATAAAAATATAAAGAAGAAGAAGAAGAAGAAGTAGAAGAAACAATATTATGATTAGCACAGGTATAATTGGAAATAAATGAAGAATAAAACAAAAACAACAAAAAACAACAAAAAAAAAAAAAACAAATTAACAAAAAAAAAACAAAATTATTCTCTCGTTTATAAAAATTGATTGATTTTTTTTTTTTTCTTCTGTTGAACGTATAAAAAAATCATGATTCTCAATTTATTAAGTCAAATCAGCAATATCAATGTAACAAATATTGTGTATTAAAGATATGTGAGTGTGTGTGTGTGTGTGTGTGTGTAACAGAATATGACCTCTGAAATTATGTTGAATTCAGTAAAAAAAAATAAAAAATAAATTATAAATCGTCAATTCTGAGAGAAGATAAATAAATTTAATTAGACAAAATAGAATTTTTTGTCACTATTGTTACGTTGTAAAAATAATTGTATCACTTGAATTAAACGTTATAGAAATTAATAATTTCTATCCAAACAAAACAAAAAAAAAATTTATAGAAACTGAAACGAAAATCGTTAACATGAACATTTGGGAGTAAAACGCATACAAATGAACTTAAACAAATTATTCGTATTTTAATTAAAAAATTTTTGCTTAACAAACTTATTAACTAAACGAAAAATTTGCCAATAGAATTCAAATCAATTTTGAATTCATCGTTTAAAATAATTATTTTCTTTAACAAAAATTGTTTGTTTGAAACAAAACTAAACTAAATAATAATAAAAGGAATAAGAATTCAATCTTACGACAAAAACACAATAAATAAAAATAAATCCTCTTTTTAACTTATAGCGGGATAACAAAAACATTTTCTAAAATAATTAACAAGAATCACATTGTTCAATTTCTCATGAAGAACAAAATCCTTTAAATAAATTGTTTCCGGTAACAGTTTTTATTCATTTTTCTTCATTTTTTGTTCCCCCTTTTAAAAAAGAAAAATAAGAAAAGCAAAAACAAAAAAAAAAACAGTAAAGGAAAAAGGGGAAAAAAATTGTCATCAATGTACTAACCTCCATTTTTATTTGTTCACTCTTAACACAACAACAACAACTATAACAATAACAACAACAAAAGTTATCAACTTAAATATTTCTACAATACCTACTTATGTTATTATACTTTGTTGTATAATTTTAAATATTAACTAAAAAATTTAAAAATCATTTTCTTTATTATTTTAATGAACTTTAAAGAAATTATTTAAAGTAATAAAGTTAAAATCTTTCAAAACATTTTCTAGATGAAATAATTTTTCTTATAATTTTAAATTATTTCTTTTCTTTGTACCAAGTAACAATTACCCAAGTACCTAGTACCCAAGTGCCCAAGTACCCAAGTACCCAAGTACCCAAGTACCAAGGACTCATAGTAAAGTGAAAAAAGTTAAAAGCAATTGTGACAATAAAAAATACAAATTAAAATAAAACACAAACAAAAATAAAAAAGGAATGGAAAGGAATGAAAAGGAAAGAAAAGGGAATGCTAAGAAAATAAATGCACATTATGGTAAAAATATTATATTTCTTGTGCGGTCGACAAAAGAGGGGATGAGGGAAAAAAAAATTTATGTTCAAGTAAATTTATTATTAAGAGAAAAAAAAAAACAAAAACAAAAAAAAATTGTAGACTGAAAAATAGAATGAAAGAAAAATGTTAAAAGATAAAAATTATTGGGTGCGTGAGAGTGTTAAATTATTTTTAAGAGGGGAAAGGGGGAATTATTTAGAAAAAATTTTAAATAACAAAAAAAAAAAATTAATGGACGGTTCCTTTAATTTTTTTTTTTTTCTTTTCATTTATGGAAAACATTTTAAGGAAATTTCTAAGGGGAATATATTCAAGAGGAAAAATTTTATGTTTTATATTTTATGATTAATTTTGTGTGTGAAAATCTTTAAAAAGTTTCTTTAGAGAAAAAAAAAAAAACAAAAACAAAACAAAAACAAAACAACTTTTTCAATATTACGTATTTTTGTTTTTGTTTTTGTTTTTTTCGTTTGTATTTTTGTACTTGACTTCGTTAGTGAACTACTAATGTTTGTTGGAATTAGAGGACGAGACTTTCTATTTTTATTTTGCATGTTGAAAATTGAGAAAAAAACAAAAAAAAAAAAACAGAAAAAAAAATCCTTTAATTTTTTCCAATTTTTCATTAGAGATTTTTTTCACCGCAATTTGAACACTAAGAATATACAACAAAAATATAAGGTACTTATTAACAACAACAACAACAACAACAATAAAAATGAAAACAGATAAAAAAAAAACAAACATTTAAAGGAAAAAATTGAATGAAGAAAAAAAAAATGAAAAAAAATTCCAAAAAAATGAAAGAAAAAAAAGACGAAGAACCATCAAATAAACGAGTAATGACTAAAACCATAACAAAACAACAACAACAGCAGCAACAACAACAACAACAATAACAACAACAACATAAATATGAAAGATGAAGATGAATATGAAGTAAGAAAAAAAAAAAAAAAAACAAGAAAAAAATGAAAAATGAAAGAAAAAAAAAATGAAAGAAAAAAAAAAGAGTTGATTGAACGTTAAAATTAATGATTTCAAATTTTGATAAAATAAAAAAAAATCTGTTTTTTTTTCTCCCATTTTCATCTGTTTTTTTTTTTTCTTCATTTTTTTTTTTTATTAAATAAAAAATCAGAAGAAAAAAAATATATATAAACTAAATGACGTGAAAGAGTGGAAGAAGAAGAAGAAGAAAAAAAAATGTGTTTCTTTTAAAAATTTTTTTTTGATTTTAAATAAAAAAAAAAAAAAATTAAAAAAACAACAACAACAACAAACAAAAAATGAAGAAAAAAATGTAAATATAAAATCAGAAGAAAGAAAGAATAAAAGTAGAGAAAAAAAAATTATAATAAGTGAAGACATAAAAAACGGCGTACGCTTTTACACATTTCTACACACACACACACAAACACACACACACACACACATAATAACATTAAAATTAATATGCATAGAATTCGCATAAATTGGATATGAACCGGGCGTTACCGACACTATTTTCTTTGCGATAATAAAAAAATTCTTTAAAATAGAGAAAAACACAAACAAACATACAAACAAACAAAGAAACAAATAAATAAACAAACACAAAAAGAAATCATTCATTGGTCATCATATTTTTGGTGTAATCTTTTAAAGTTGTTGTTGTTGTTGTTTTGTTTTTTTACCACACAAATTGAATATAATTTACAGAAAGTCATTTTACAGTCACATTTGTGTTCATCCTTTTAGTTTAATTTTTTTTTTTTTTGATCTTTTTTAATTAAAACAAAAAAAAAATAAATGTAAGAAGAAAATAATTAAAATGTGTAACAATAAAATGATCAAATGCAAATCATTAATTAATTATTAATTAATTAATGAATGAGAAAGAAATCTTTTATTTATTTAATTACAACATATTTTCCTTTTATTCAATTGTAAATTATACAAGATAATATTTATAAGAACATTTTCTTACATTGATTAATGTAAGTAAAGATATGGTACAAAACATATTTTACATTGATTCATTGAACATTTAAATGAAGCATTTAAAAAAAAAAATTTGTGTGATTTGAGATTATCACAAGATTCTAATTTCGATTTCTCAAGTTCATCTAAACGTGTTATATACTCAGTCTTAAATATCTTTCCTCTGTTGCTTAATTCTGTACGTAATTGATTGCCAATTTTTGCTAAATTTTGCTTCTGTTTTTCACGTATTCGATCTTCATAAGTACAACAACAACAAAAATTGTGCCCAGATAAAAGATACAATAGAAAAATTAACTGAACATTACCGGAAATAAATAAAAGAAAAACTAAATTACACTTCATACAACTGAACTTCATATACAACTGAACATTTTAAATGGAATTTATACTTTTTGGAATTTAATTGAATTATATTCCAATAATTGTTGGACACAAAAAAAATATTGATGAGAATTTGTGAAATCATCTGGTGAACAGATTATTCAGCTATAGACAATTGAAATGCCTTCATCATAACAAAAAAAAAATGAACTGACAAAAAATGAAAGGACCCCTTTAAATTTAAGCGTTAATTATTCTTTTTTTACAAAATTGTTTACTTTACATATTTTTCCTCTTTTCTTGTGAATAAATAAATTTCGTAAATCAAAAGACAATATCTGGTTAATATTCTCCATTCAAAGTATGTCCAGAATGTCATATTATTAATTCATTTTTATAAATCGAAAAAAAAAATATATAATTATAAGAAATTTTACATTTTATTGTCACGTCGTCGACTATTAAAAAAAAAAAAACGAAGAAAGAAGAAAAAAACGCCAAACCTTCAAATAATATTCTAAATGTACCTATAAGATTATATGAAAGTAAGGAAGAATTAAAAACTAAAAAGAGAAGAAAGAAGAAACAACAACAACTAAAATACATAAATATACACACACACACACACACACAACAAACTTGAATGAATGAATGAATGAAAAAAAATAAAATAAAATAAAAGGAAAACAAAAAAAAAAAACAAAACAAAAGAAAAGAAAGAATGCAATATTAAAAATCCATAATTACGGGGTAGGATTATACAGAAGATTATACAACAACAAAATATGAGCAATTCGTTTGTTTTTGGCGAGATAAAAAAAAAAAGAAAATGAACAAAAAAAAAAACTAACAACAAAATAAAACTAAAATTATCGTTACAAACAGAAAGCCAAAAAAATAAAATCCTTTTAGAAACGATTTTTACTTTTCTTCGATTAAAATTTGGAAACTTGATAAAAACGGCAAAAAAAAAACAAAATTTAAAGGAAACATAAAATGAATTGAGTGGAAAAAATGTACATGAATTTTATTAAGAATTTCAATTGAAAATTAAATATTCTTAATGGGAAAACGACAAAAATCGTCTTTTAATGTGAAAGTTTAGGCAAAAGAAAATAATAAAAATTTTCTTTTCTTTAATGTGAAAAAAAAACAACGATGAAAGAAAGAAAAAAAATATTCATTATTTATTTTCTGTTTCGATTATAAGATTTTCATTCGGTTTTTCCGAATGATCCAAAAATGCATATGTGCAGATGTTAGGTGGTTCAGAACCCACCTCAAAAATAGTAAGTCTCGCCTTGGATACTTGCAAGAATTGTAAATATAAATTGAATTTGAACAACCAAAACCGTGGTTGTTCTGTTTTGTCATTTGTCATTTAGTTCTTTTAACTTTAATTTAAATATTTTACAAATTTCCTATAATTGTTTTCTGTTAAAGTTCAAATGTTTATAAAAGACGGAAAAAGGGAACGTTAAGTGAAGGAGGCTTGCATAAAAGCCAAGTACAAAGAGAGAAAAAAATAAATAAATTAAACGATCCTTTATAATTTTTGTACTTCACTTTTGATGATCAAGACTTGGCTTGTTAAATATATAAAGAAATAAAGTTTAAAGTATAAAGTTTAAAGAATATTAAATATACTTATAAATATCAAACGATTGATTGCATTTGAATAGCAAACGTTTGATTGCTAAGGTGGTACATACATATGATACAAGACGGTGCTTATACATTAATAATTGCTCATGGATTATGTTCTTCTGGTTTATTTTGTCTTGCAAATGAATAAACAAAAAGTCAACAGTAATCAAATTTTTTTTTAGTTCATTAAAATTTATATATTAATTATTTCCATTGAAAAAATAATCCAAATCAGAATAATGAATAAATTGAATGAATGTTGAAAAATTGTTGAAATTATTTTATGTCCTCTTGTTACTTTAAAATCTAAAATCTATGGACAATTTATTTTTTTTTTGATGCTTCTTTATTTCCCTCCTGTAATGAAAAATTACAAGACTGAAACAAAAAAAAAACAACAAAAAGACCAAAAACAGAAAAGAGAAAAATATTTAATAATGAAAAAAAGGAATCAAAGATGAGATGACCGTTTATAGAATGGGAATGAGAATACAAAAACAAAAACAAAAAAGACAACAACAAAATATTATAAATTTTAATCAATTTTGGTTAATTCACCTAAAGGAAAAGAGACAAAGAGACAGACAGAGAGAGAGAGAGAGAGAGAGAGAGCGAGAGAGTGAAAAGAACAAAAAAATGTTGAAATACTTTTTAAGAGATTTGAAAAAAAAAAGAAGAAAAACCGACATTTGAGTTGTGTTCAATATTTTTATTTTCTCTCATTTCGAGACTTTTTAGTTTTAAGTTTTTTTATTTTTTTTGACTCTTTTTTCCCGATTTTTTTCTAATTTTTTTTAATGGTACCAAAAACACCACACACACACACACACACACCAAAAAAACACACATAATAAACCAAAAAAAAATATGATGATGAAGAAGAAGAAGAAGAAGAAGTCAAACTGTAGAGGAAAAAAAAAAAAGAAACCCGTAGATGATAGAATAATCAATCATCAGAATCATTTATCAAAAAATAATCATTTTTATGTATTTCTTATATTTTTTATTTCTTCTTCTTTCTTTCTGTTTTTTTTTTTTTTTTTTTTAATAATAATACATACTTTGAGAAATCTATCCATCCATTTCATTCAGTTACGTTGTGTTTTTTTCTTTTTTTATTTTTTTTTTGTTATTAAAAAATATTCTATGATTTGGATGTTCTTACGAGATGAAGGATTTTAGTCGTTTTTTTTTCTCTCTCTCTCTCTCTCTCTCTCTCTGCTTCTTCTTCTTCTTCCTCTAATTCTTCTTTCATCTTTTTTCACAAGCGATTTTTTTTTTTTTGTATTTTTACTTAAACATAAGGGGAATCCGTGAGAAGAGTTAATTTTTGATAGAAAAAATGAGAAATAAAAATAAAAAAAATAAATAAATAAATAAATAAGAAGAAGACGAAAAAGTAAAACTAAAATAATTAATGAACATGATGTAATATAATCCATCAATAAAAAGACGTAAAAATTTAAAGAAAAAAAAGAAGAAGAAGAAGAAGAAGAAGAAAAAGGAAAAAAAGTATGAATTAAAGGAATGTTATATTTGGTGGCTGTTACCATGAATAGATATCGTTACAAAAAAGTAAAACAAAAAAAGGTCAAAACAAAAGAAATTATTAAAATTTTGTCAACTGAATTAAAATTAGAAATATTGTTTTAGGAATATTGGAGGGGTACAATAATTGGAGTAACACCTGTCATACTAGGCAACATATTTTAATTAATTAATTAATAATTTAGATTTAAATCGAAAAAGATTAACTGAAAAATTTTCTTATGTCAGGAATATTATTTAAAAGTATTTTCTATCGAAAAAATAAAAATAAAAAAAACATTAATTGAATTTTGTCCAATTAATATAAAGAAAATATGTTGCATTATGTTGCGTTGTGTTGCTCAATTATAAATGTTGCACAAATGAAAGATGTTTTTATTTTTATTTTCTATGGAAAAAAAAAACTTTTATAAACCATTTTCTTTGGATTCAGATTAAAGAAGACGAAGACGAAGAAGAAGAAGAAGAAAAAAAACTCTTTTGTATTATTTTCCAAATTTTAACATTTTTTGTATTAACAAAAAACTCTTTTTTTATATATTTTTTTTTAATCGAATCCTCAAACAAATCCCGATCATCCGTCCTCTTTATTATTTATTTTTTCTTATCCTTTTTTTTCTCTCTCTCTCTCTCTTTTTATTTTCTATTTTCTTAATAAATAATTTTGATCATGTGAAAGGATAAACATAAAAATTACGTAAAACGAATGAAAAAAAAAAAAAAATATCTTTAACGCAAACTTGTGTCAACAATGAAATTTGATCCTTACGATATGAACAATAAGAAAAAGGTTCCCTTTCTTATTTTATGTCGTCTTTCATTCCCTTTATCGCTTCAATTTTTTTTTTCAACAAAAATATAAAATCATCAAAATATTTTATTTCATTCTTTTCTCTTCTTACAATTTTTTTTTTTTTTATACAACAACAACAACAACAAAAAAGGGTTGCAATTTTTCTCTTTCCCTTAAAATATTGTTTATTTTTTACGTAAATGGAAAATAGTGAAAGTGTAAAAAAGACAAAAATCTAAAAAAAAAAAAAAAAAATGTTGGTCCTAAAAATACGAAAATCTAATTTTTATTTTTTTTGTTTGGGGTCGTTGTCTCGTCATCGTTTTGTCTGTCCACGTAATATATTTTTTTTTTTTTGGTTATAAATATTTTGTGTGTTATATTTTCTTTTTAGAGAGAAAAATATATAAAAAAAAAAAAAGGGGTTAAAAGGGAAGGATTTATATTTATCTGTAACCCCTTCGGGTTTGTTTTTTATATAAAAACGGTACAAAATGCAGATGCCTTTTCCTTCTTCTGTGTGTGTTTTTTTTTTTTTTTTTTTTGTAGAAAGAAATAAAAATAAAAAAAATGTAATAATGATTGAAAACAACAAAAAAAAAATCTATATATATTTTTTTTATTTTTCTCACAAGAATATTTTCTTTTCTTAAACCCAGGTGTTGTATTACCATAAGAGTTTTGTAATTCTGTTAACCCCTTTTTCATTTTTTTTTTTTGTTTATATGAAATATTCCTTTTTTATTTTGTGTAATTTTCGAAATTTGAGACAATTTCGTATTTTTCGTCTTTTTTTTTTTTAAATAAAAATAAAAAATAAAAAATAAAAAACCAAAACAATGAAATTTTTCTACTTCCTGAATTTACGTGAATTAATTTCCTATTAGACAGAATTATTTTACAACAACAACAAAAAAGGTGTCACAAACATATAAAAAATTATTTTCTTATGTAAAAATTAATAATCATCTTTTTATCTTCTTCATAATTCTTCATAATTTGGATCGTCTAAGATCGAGATTAACACAATTGCGTTCAATCAATTATATCCGTATTTTAGATAGTGTGATTTAATTGAGTATTTTATGGTAAAAATAATCATCTTATTATTTCCCCCTCTCCATAAAATAATTTTTAGTACAAATAAAAACAAAAAAAATTGTCTTAAT
Organism: Pedicia rivosa; assembly: GCA_963082725.1. NCBI lineage: Eukaryota > Metazoa > Arthropoda > Insecta > Diptera > Pediciidae > Pedicia > Pedicia rivosa. The sequence goes on along the minus strand of OY720156.1, from coordinate 2,739,915 downwards.
TGAAACCAAAAATCTAATCAAAATAAATTCTTTGACGAAAAGGAACGAAAAGGAACAAACAAAAAAAAAATGTTAATCTCCCTTCTTTCAATATATACTTTTTTTTTTAATCCTTTTTTTCTTTTTCTTTTTTTTCTTCTCGCTAAATGAAATTCAAGATGACGATGTAAAAAATAATATTAATTTCGCTATGAGAAAAATAACGTAGTTAAGTTATTCTCACGATCATCGTATTTTTTTTGTTTTTTTCTTTTTTTTTTTTACAATAAAATGGATGAAAATTTACCACATACCACATTTTGTATGTGGAAAATAATATTTTCCATTTTCATTAATCAAAATTTGGACTATGACAAAAAAAACAACGTAAAAATTTTCAATTTTCATTCACTAGAGCTACCTGGTGTGAGAAATGAATTTAAAAAGAAACAATAGAATTTTATGAGACGACGAACCCCATACATAGCGACATCTATACAGTTATTATTATGTATTATTTCTTTATTTTAGTACACACACTTAAAAAGGCTAATTTAATGCGACGACGTGATAAACTAAGTGAGTGACGCAACTTGTGTGAAAATTTTGCACTATTATTATTTTTCAAAGACACAAATTTTAAATTTATTACGTCCATAAACCAATAATGAAAATTATTCATAATAATGGATTCGATTTTCGATATTAGATTTTAGGTGTGACCTGTGACGTCATATTCGAATAAAGTGGATTCTCTAATTTCTTTAGCCAGAACTGGAGAACTTACTTTTGCCAATTCAGGCGAGGATTATATAGGAATTTATAATGATTAGGAAAACTAATTGGATTCTACATAATAAAAATTCATTTAATTTTTTTTTTTTTTTTCTAAATTTTAATTATTCTTTTTATTTTTTGCTTCATTTTCACCTTTTTTTTTTTTTTTTTACATCAATATTGATTCGATGAATGCATTGTAGTTTTCACTGTTCATTTTATACAAATATAATTTTATTCAAATAAACTAAAAACAAAAAAAAAAAAAAAAATAAGAAACCTTAACAAACTAAACTTATTAATTTCCCTTTTATTTTCATTTTCAAAAATTAGTTAAAAATATGAGAGAAAAAAAACAACAAAACTAAATAAAAAATAAAAATAAAAAAATAAGCAGAACAAACAAAACAAAACAAAAAAGAAAAAGTTTAACTAGAAAAATAATGGACGAATTTTCTTTATACTGATAAGAGGTTTAGTAAGTTTTCTTTTCGTTTGTCTTTTCATTTTGTAAATAATTAATTTATATTTTTCTCTTTTCGTCAGGTTTAAAAAAAATAAAAACTTTTTTATTTGTATTTAAATGGAATCAATTTAAAAGTGAAAATTTATTTACACAATTATTTGAATTTTTTTGGAAAAATATTAGCGCAACCACAACTGGAACGTTATAAATTGAGTTTGATTTAATTTTAATTTTACTTCTTTTTTTTCCATTTAATAAACATAAAAAAAATGTTTAATTTAATAAATATCGAGTATCCATGACAATATCAAATTCATAACCATCTCATTCTATTCTGGATAAGAAAAAAAAAATTGTGTATTTTTTTTTTTCTTAAAAATAAAGAGCAAAAAAAAAAACAAAAACAAAACATAAAAAAAAAAAAAAAAATTTTAATATGGTCACAACAATTTTTTATTCTTTTTCTTGTAGTTGTAGTTGTTGTTTTTTCATTTTTTTTACTCCCATTATTCTAAATTTACATTATTACAAAAATATATTATTATGTTAACTTTATTTATTTTTATTCAATTTATTTTAGTTTTTAGTCAATTCTTCAAAAAATCAAAAATCATTTTTTTTTTTTGAAAAAATTAAAAAAAAAAATAACTTTTCTTTTTACTCTGCAGAGAAAATAGAAATCTAAAGATTTAACTAAATTTCTCTTTTCTTTGTCATCTTTACTTTTTCTTCTTCTTCTTCCTCTTCTTCTTATTGGAATGTAATTTATTTTTTATCGTTTTTTTTTTCCTTTTTTTTAGGGTAAAGAAAAAAAATATATATAAAGCACAACATTTATATTCTGTTTGCTTTTTCTTTTAATATAATTTTCTTCGTGATTTTTTTATTTAATTAAAAAACAAGGCACAAAAATTTGTTTTTATTGCATTTCTTTCAATATTTCAATATTTCAATTTTTCAATTTTTCAATATTTCAATTTTTCAATTTTTCAATTTTTCAATTTTTCATTTTCATTCTTTTTTTTTTCAATTTATTATTTATTTAATTAAAAAATTTAATTTTTTTCTTTATTATTATTGCTATTTAATTATTTTGTACGATAATTTTGTGTTTTCTTTGATTATTTTCTTTCATTTATTTTCTTTCATTTATTTTCTTTGTAAAAAAAAAAAATAAATAAATTATTTCGTCTGTTAAAAATTCTGTACAGTTCAGAAACATTTTCATTTTCTTTTTTTATTCTTTATTTAAAAGAAATTTGAGTATTTTTTTTTTTTGTGTTTTGTTTTATTTTAAGTAAAAAGAAAAACTGCAATAAAAGTTCTAAATATTATCAAATATTTATCAAGTGAATATTTTTCCATTGTAATTTTATGTTTTAAAAAAATGTTCATCGGTCATCAAAAATTGTACACAAGTGAAAATATAGTTTAAAAATTGTCAAATACAATTTTTTTGTAAATTGTCAATAAAAGAAAAAGTGAAATTCAATTGCGCATTAACCCAGTAATAAAGACCAGATAAAAAATTCAAAATATTATCTCATCACTTTTTATCCTTAACACAAAAATATTATTTTCAATTTTTTCGTTAGGTCATTTAATTATTACGATACACAATAATAATTCTAAATAAAAAAGAGTCAAACGACTTGATTGTTGTTGTAAATTCTAGAATACTAATTAAAAATGATTTGTGTTAAAACAACTTAAAAAAAAAAAAACAATCAACTATAAAAATATTTTATAATTTTATAAATTGATTTTACTTTTTGTTTGAATGTTTTTTAAAAAAAAATGATGAATATGTGAAAACCTTTTTTCTTAATCATAATTCATCAACTGTACAGAAATGAAATGAAGATACTAAAAAAAAATTATTCTTCTTTATTAAAATTTTATTAAAATTATTAAGTTTCATAATCAAAGAATCTCCTCTATTTTGATTGATTCTTTTTAATTCTTTTTCTTTTTTTATTTAAATATAAAATGGATAAAATATTATAAAAAAAAAAAATGGCTGGATTCGATGAGATTATTCATTATATTGATTTTTCTTTATTTTCTTTTTAAAAATAGAAATTTTTTCTCGTCATTATGCTTAATAATATTATTCTATGTTTTAAATTCTCTAGATAATTATTGTATAAAACGATTACAGAATACAATAATATAATAATTAGTGATCAGGTGTGGGCAACATATTTGTTTTTCGTTTTTATTAAAATTGTTAAAAAATAAATATAGAAAATTATTTATTATTTTTAATTTTTTTTTGATTTAATTAATTTTTTGTGAAACTTGAATAAAAATTTAATATTTTTTTTTTGTTTTTCTTTAGCTGCTCTTTCTGATTATGTGATTCTGTTTTATTCTGCAATAATGCAATGTCAGTTCAGTCATAATGTAATCGTAACATGCAATAATTATTTATGTATAAAAAAAACCAAAAACGTTATTTACAAAATATGTATTTTTTTTTTTAACTGTTAAAAAAGTGTAAAGAGAACGTTTTGTATTGCATGAGATTCGTCGTTATTGTCGTTACATTTTTCTGTTTTTTTTTTTTTCTTTTTCTTTTCTTTTCAATTTTTATCATTTATGTTCCTTATTTTATCATATTTTTTTTTATTTTTAAACTTACATCTAATAGAAAATTATAAGACATAAAAACAACGAAAAGTTATTTGTGCAATTTTATGGGAGGAAAATAGTGGGGATAAAATTAAACTAAAAACAAAAAGAAAAATAACAGAATATGTAAATAAAAATGGTAGAGAAAATGATGTTCAAAAATTTGTCATTGTAAAAATATACCAAAGTGTAAGAATTCCTATTAATATATTTTTATTTAATCTCGTATCTTGTGCTGAACCTCTGAGTGTTGCTCCTGTAATATTTTTTTTTTGTTTTTCATTTTCATTTTTAAATAACATAAATATGTTAAAAGATAGTTTTCAAGTGTTAAAAATGATTGATCGTTATTTAAATGAAAGCATTTATTTGATTTTGTTAAGAAAAAAAAAATGAAATGAACATTTTTACCCCCATTACAGAAATATTTTACAAAACATTAAAAATTAGCAGTGCATTAGAATTCATTAGAATTTTTAAATACTCTCTAAGAGAAACTAACTTCAGCAATTCAAAATTTCTTGCATTATCAAAGAAAGAAAAACAAACATATTTATAGAAAAACAATGAAATTAACAAATCCAAAAGTAAAAAAATTATAACAACAGTAACCCCTTTGTATGTGTTTTTTTATGGATAATCAAAAGATAATAAATGTTTTTTGAAAAGTAAACAAATTGCTTAACATTTTCTATCTTTTATCAATTATTTTTAAAATTATAAAATTTTTGTTAATCGTTGACGCTGAATTTACCTACTGAAAATTAAAATCGTGTGAAATGAATAAATATTATTGATTGTCTGAATACTTTCTACTACCATGTTAATTACTTTCTCAAACACTATTAATTTTATAATGTAAAACTAGAGCAATGTATTAATGTTAATTATAAGATAGTCAAACAAAAAATTCTAATATCTATAAATAAAATTTTCAACTCTAATCTGTTTCTATTTAAGACATTGTTTAATAATTTAAGTTTTATTTAAATTTTGCAATCACTGTTTTTTAACAATTCTAAAATACATCGTTAACAAACACAATCAAATGAGAAGGGATGAATAGTTTAGAGAGTTTTTTAAATGCATACACTTAATAATGGTAAATAATTTAAAATTTGTACTCACCCATTTGGAAATGATGTGTTGGACTGGACATACGACCATCACCACCGTTACTATACGCAAGTACACGCATTTTGTAGCCTTTACCTATAAATTAATTTGTTGAAAATTTGTATTAAACGTAGTTTTACATAATTACAGTATTTCAACATTAGATCTTTTATTTTTGCATATACAAATTATGAGATAAAAATGTGAAATTTGTAAAGTATCTTATTGGATAGTTTATCTTAATTGTTATAAGACCAATATAAAAATCAAATAAACATTACCTGGAGTTAAACCTTCTACATAGCATTCTAATTTATCACCAAGTTTGACATATGTATCATTTGCAGTAGACATATCTTGATCAGCTTCCCAAACACGGACTTTATAACCTTGAATTGGTTCTTCTTCTTGTGATGGTGCAATATAACGCCATACAACACGTACTGTTGATGGATCAACACCGTATACATGTACAGCTGATGGTGGTTTTTGCGGTGCCTTACGATATGTACGTTCTGATAACGGACAAAAAAGTTATTTCAAAAAAAACAAAATGAATATAAATTTATTAATTATTACCTAAATAACGTTCACTTTCAGGTCCTTCACCAGCAGCATTAAATGCCATTACTTTAACAAAATAATATGTATCCGGTTCAAGACCAACAATTAATGCCCAGGAACGAGTAGTACGTGATAAATAATAAACTGCATCTTCTTCACGGAAATCTTTTTTCCAATATTTCAACTAAAATGGTTAAAGAAAATTTCTTATAATAAAGTAAAATATTTGAAAAAATATAATAAAAAAATTTCTTACACGATGTCCAATCAAATTACCACGTATTTTTTCACGTGTCTGTTCAACTGGTTGCCATGTCATATTTAATGCTGTTGAATTAAAACCAATTGCAATTGGTGTTTGTGGTGCTACCTGTGGCATATCTTCAGCAGAGTATATTGTAGCAATTTCACTTTCTGGTCCAAAACCAATATCATTATATGCTTGAACTTTAACATCATATTTTGTATAATAACTGTCAAGTGGTACATGCACTACAGCACTACCAACATTACGTTCATTACGTAATTCTTTTGATGCCCATTCTGTGTCTTTTAAATTTTCATGTAAACGCCAAAATATTTTATAGAATATTCCTTTACTGTTTTGTTCTTCTGGCTTAAGTGGTGTCCAAGATATTGTTAAATCACCAATTTTACCACCACCACCACCAACATTTCTAGGGCTTATATATGGTTTATCTTGATAAGTATTGCGTAGTGGCGATGGTAAACTAGGTGTACCTATGCCTAAATCATTAACAGCACATACACTAAATTCATAACCAGACCATGGTGTTAAATTAGTAACTTCAGCTTGTTTTCTACCAGTATAACGATCAAATTCATGTGCAATAACACCTTCAGATACATTTACCCATGTTTTATTCCAGTGTGTTCTTCCTAATATGTTATAAAATAATATCGTTCGTCCATTGTCGCTACCATCAATCCATTCTAATAAAGCTGATTTCTTTTTCATATCAATAACTTTAACACCGCCTGGTGCACCAGGTGGTCCTTGTATAACAACTATTGTTTTAGATGATATTTGATTAACAGCTGATTTAACAATACATTCATAATCACCAGAATCTAATACAGTCACATTATGAATTTCTAAATTATTATAATCAATTACCTAAAAATATACATTTAATAAATTCAATAATTTATTTTAGTTTTAACAAAAAACTTACAATTCTTTCATCATGATCATTTACAATAGGCTCGCCATTATGTGTCCATACGAATGCCACATCAAGTATTTCATCATAATCAACATCACAATGTAAATAAAGTAATTCATTGATATGAGTTATTATACGTGGTCGTAAAGTTTGTGTGAAACGAAGTTCCTCTATAAGAGAACAAAATGATAGAAAACATTAAAAACTTAATAAAATTACTTACGTAAAACAATAAGTCTCGCTTTTGATTCGTCCGCACCATACATATTAGTTGCCATGCATGTATAAATTCCTTCATCATCTCTAGTTGTTTGTGTTATTATTAATGTACCAGATGGTAATATTCTACGATGACCACCAGCAGCAATAACATTACCATCTTTTTTCCATGTAAATTTAGCACGTGGAGCTGCTTCTGGATTACATGCAATTGATGTATTACCATTATGTATAGCATATAATTCAGCTTCAAGTGGATATTTTTTAAATGATGGTTTTAACGATAATACACGTAATTGTCCCGCTGAATAAACACCTTTTAATTGATTTTGTGCTTTACATTGATACATACCATTATCTTTATTAGGATCTAAATATTTTATTGTTAATATATTATCTTGTACAGTAAATTTATCACGATCCATACGTTCTATATCTAACAATTCAGCATTTTTATACCATGTATAATTAACATCTGGTACAGCAAATGCTTCACATATCATATTTACTTCACCGTTAAAATCTTTTATTTTATCACGTAATGGTATTGTAAAATTAGGTCTCATTTGTATATTAATACCAATTGTTTTTGCCATTGATTTTTTTTCATTTTTAACAGTACAAATATATTCACCATTGTCATTAACTGTTGCATTTGGTATTATTAACACACGATTATAATTGGTTAAATATGAATTTTTAGGTAAACCAGTGTCACGTCTAGTCCAATTATAATTTGGTACTGGATAACCAAATGCCATACATTCTAAACGTATTTCTTCACCGGCAACTGGTGCTTCGGGAAACACTTTTGGAAAACTATTTGCAAATAATAATGCTTGATAATTCGGATGTGGATTAACATTAAGTGAAAAAAATGGTCCATTACGTCCAGTATCACTTACTATACTTTGTACAGTACATGAATATTTAGCACGATCAATTGTTTCTAATGCAGAAAAATATAATGCACCATCATAACTAACGAATACACGTTGATCTTCTTCAACAAAATTTGGGAAAAAATCACGTGACCAATAATATTTAACTTCTGGATAATGTTGTGGAGGATCACAAAATAATGATTTACCCCAATTTTGATCGCCACTTTCAGCTGAACGCTTTAAATTAAATTCCATAATATAACCAAAATTTAATTGTATACTTTCTGATAATATTTTACCAAATTTATTTTCGGCAATACAATGATATGTACCTTGATCTTTTGTTTGTTCTGGTTGACTTATAATTAGGTCACCACCACTTATTGTATAACGATAATCATTAATTGGTTCAATTTTTGTAAAAGTTAAATTATCATTAACATATTCTTCTTTATACCAACTATAAACAGGCGTTGGGTAACCACCAGCAAAACATCCAATATGTACATCATTAAGACCACTACGTTTACTAGTATCAAATGTGGTATCACGTGGTTGAACTATAAAATATGGTCCACGTGGTACTTTATCTTGATCCACAACTTCTAAACCATAATCATAATTACGTCTATCATCTGCTAATATATTGATATTATTTGAATTCCATAATTGACTTGACTCACATATAAATAAATTAACATCATCATCATATGTTGGTATAAACATCCAACGATCTTTAGAACGTGCAAAACCATATACTAAACGATCTCTTTTTAACAATTGATCATAACGATTAACATCACGATGATTATTATTATTGCTATTTCTATTGTTGTTATTATTATTGTTATTATTATTATTATTGTTGTTGTTATTATTATTATAGTTGTTATTATTTTGATTGTAATAATTATTATTATCTGTTAATTCATTTAAATAATCACGTTCTAAATCACGTTCATCATGTGAGAATGTATCCTCGATATTGATTAATTGTGAACCATCCTCATTGGACCAATTATTTAATGATGTTTGACGTGCTGATATAAAATAACGATTTTGCCTTTCATTCTGAATTATTAATTCTTTTAATATAAATGCATGTTTTTCAATATTGTCAATACTTGCTAAATCAGCATTATATGCTTGACAAATTTTTTTCGCTTCATGCCATGTACGTTTTGGTGATTTAATTAAACGAAAACATGTATTACGATAAGCAATCCAATATTCTGGACAAAAATCATTAACATCAATACCATCAATATTAGTGCCCAATATATTATAGTTATTGTAACTATTGTAACTATTTTTATTTTGATCATAAAAATTATTATTATTATTATTAATATTGTCTGGATTTAATGGTGATTGTTGTCCTACTCCTAACCCGATTCCATTACCACCACTACCATATTGTGGTTGTTGTCCACTAATTCCACCATATTGTGGCGACTGTTGTAATTTATTATTAACTCCAAATGGTAATTGTTGCTGTGATTGTGCTTGTGGTTGACCACCAAACGTATGTAATTGTGATTGTATTGGTTGTATTGTTGTTAAATAATAAAATATTAATGCGAAATATATTCGCCAAATCATTTTTTACAAATGTTATTTTTGTTTTTCTTTAATGGCAGTAATTCTTTCTTACCTGAAAAAAAAATGAGTACAATTATAGCACAACCAACGTCTTAAAAAAATTCTTCTTAATTCACATTATTTTAATTACATTGAAAATAATGAATTCATTGAAAAATGGGTTCATTAATTATTTGAATTTCATTCAATATACATCCTCTCAAAAGTTTATATTTACAAAAATAATACTCAACATAAAATCTCTTTCAGAATAATAAAAAAAAACACACACACACACAAATATTTAATAAACAAACCTCCTACGCTTTTCTTAACAAACAAAAATCATTTAAAGATACCAACTAAATATTACAATAAAAATTTAGTATCTAAGGTCTACAGCACATCATTTAGTGAAATATTGGAAAATGAATTAAGGTACGAAGTTTTTTTCGTCATTATTTTGAATTACTTGAAAATTATTGGAAATGATTTCCTATTTAAAAAAAAAAAAAATAAATCAATTACCTTCATTTGTAATTTACAAAAAAAAATATTTCTTTATCATTTACAAAACTCTTAAACACTTCACCTAAATGAAAACGTATTTATTTTGTAAGGGGGAAAAATTCTAAAATAAATTTTATTATAATTATTTTAATGTTAAAATTACACATAAATTTCGTTACCGTTTATAAATAAATTAATTAAATTAATTAACGTTAAGACTGTTTAGACTATATTAGTGTTTAGTTAAAAGTGCCTTGACATATTTTACATTTTACATTTTCTTTTCTTTTTTTGTTGATAATAAGAAAATTTATTTTTAATAATTTCTCAACAAAATTTCATACGTACACACACACACAAAAAAAATATATATTTTACTTAAAAACAACGTTTCCAACCAATAAATCAATTATTAATTTGTTCAACAATAAAAACAAATAAATATACAATTGTAAAATATTATGAAAATTTATTCATACGTATTGTGTCGTTAAGAAAATTTGATTATTAATTTTTCTTTTATTTATTTTATATTAGAATTATTTTCAATTGAATTGTATAAAATTTTTTTGTGAAATGAAGAGTGAAAGAATAATATACGTCAAGGTATGGTAAGTTTTAAGAATTACAAACTGAATTAAAAACAAACAACAACAACAACAAAAAACAAATCATTGATGTACAAAAAATAATAAAATATTATTATAAGATAAAACAGAGTAAAATATTTTTAAAAATAGAAATACATAAAAAAAAATTAAATGAAATGAAATAAGAACAAATTTTGATTTTTTTTTTTTGTTTATATTAACAAAATTAAAAAAAACTTTTATATTATTTGCTTTGTGAAACAATAATATAAACAAAATATAATCAAATATCTGTGGCTTTTTGGTCATTAAAACTTTTGATCTATTTCAATATAATCGAATAACCTTTAACTTTTACTGGGAATTTATCAAAAAAAAAAAAACAAGAGACGTTTATTTATATAAGAATGAATAAAGAAACGAAAATTAAAGAATCTATTACATTTAATTATTTCTAATAAATAATTTGTACAATTTTGTACAATGTAATAATATTACCAAATTATTTTAATTAAATATAATTAAAATTTCACCTACGACTACAATAACAACAACAACAAAATTTATGTAAATAAATAAATAAAATTAAATATTTTCTTTAGTACGACAATCTACTTAATTAGATCTTATTAATGGTTAAATAAACAAATTATTCTATTAACAAAAATAAACGAAATAAAGAAAACCAAAAATTTAAATAAATTCTAAAATTATTCATGAAATGAAGAAAATATACCAACTACTTTTTTTTTATCAGAATTTGACCATTTATTTTCTAACAGGAAATAATCTTCATAATTATGTGTTTTTTTTTTTTCTAAGATATTGCACCATAAATATTAATAATAATATTCATCTTATATAAAAATAAATAAAAGAAAAAAAAAAACCTAATCAAATTGTCATGAGTGACGTAATTGAAAAATTGAATCATTCAATAATTGTGTGCGTGAAAAAGTAACATTAAAATAAAAAAAACATAAATAAAAATATCTGAATTTTTATAAATCAATTTTTTTTAATCGAAAAAATATTCTAATTTATATATTTTTATGTTCATGATAAGAAAAATCAAAAAAAAAATATTTTCTTTAATAGAAAATCAATTTTAACTCATTTAGGGAAATTAACGGATTAATTTAAGAATGTTTTTTTTATATATAAAGAAAAAACATTAGAACATAAATTACTAAAGACAATTTTCTAATACAGAAACAAGTGGTTTATTTTCAAATATTTGAATTAGATAAAAACAAACAAAACGAAAAAGAAAATATCACAACTATAAGAATAAGAAGAAAACAAACCCAAACACTGACACATTCATTGATAGGTGTGGCTAATTATTATTTTGGTTATGTATTTTTGTTTTAATTTTTAATAATTATAAGAACTCACCCTTTATTAAAATCAATATTATTATTAAATAAACATAAATAATATATAATTAACTAAAATATTAATTTGCACTTATTCACATTTAATTGTAAATTAAATAAAAAAACAATAAAAATTTATAGATGATATAAAACTGACACAAAAATGATATACAATTTATCTGACGCACCTGAAACTGAATTATCTGATTTCCAGTCTATCCCTATCCACTATACAGACGGTTGACAATGTTGCCAATGTTACAGAAAAAGAATTGTGATTGCAACACCAAATAATGAAAAGAATGTTTCACTAAAAATTTAATAGATGGCAAAATTTGAGCTTTTTTTATCTCAATGAGCAGAGCCTGATTTTAATAAGATGTTCTTACCCCATTTAAAATAAAGTAAAAGATTAAAATTAAAAACATTAGCATAATATATCTCCCTTCATAAACTTTACATCTTTTACAACCTTTGGGTATTTTATTAAAATTAAATTAAATTGGATTGCTGGTTTTTTAAATTATATTAAAAAAATTATCAAAATTCTTATTTTTCTTGCAAGATTCGGCCCTGATAATATTATAAGATGTGTTTTCTTTGCTTTTCGACCAAAAAAATATTGTTTGGAAAAAAACATAAGAAGTGGCTGTCACTTGAAAGCTAACTTCTGTCAGAATTCGAAATTATTATTATAATACAGAAAATTCTAATGAAAGATCAGAAAGTATAGTTACTGGAGATTTGAGAAAAATTTAAATAATGTTTTTCTAATAATTAGTATGTCTGATCCTATAAATGTAACACCGAAAAATAAGGTAAAGAATAAATTTAATTTACTTAAGAATATAAAAAAAAAAATCTATACAAAAAAATAATTTTTTAGGAAGCATCAAACCCATTTTTTGTGGAGAAAACCGATGATAATGATCAATTAAATTATAATGATTGTGATTATGAAATTCCATCTGCATTAACAGCATCGTATAGTGAGATATCATTTAATTCAAATTATAGTCAAAGTCAAATAACGCCAACAGAAGAGAATCATGATTTAAGAAAATTTAAACACCCACAAAGACCTGATACATTAACATGTGATAAACGTAAAGCATCATTTCCATATAATCTTGAAGGGACTGTTAGTGTTGATGGTAATATGACACATTTTGTGGCACAAGATTTAGAATATAAAATAAAAATTTCAAGTCCGTCAACAAAAAGAGAGTCAAATGTTAGTTCTAGAACGAGTACACCATCAACAGCATCTGGATTATTACCTCGACAATTTTTAATACCTCATCATTTAACACAAATTGACTCAAATGTATTAAATGATATTGAAATTGAGGCACAATATTTAGCAGCATCTGTCGATAATTTAACAGAAAATTTATGCAATTTATTACATTCAGTCAGTGCGAAATAAACAAACGATACTTCTTATATTAATCTATTTTATTTTATTTTTTATTAGATTTCATCAATAACAGCTGATAATGTTGAAACATATAATAATGCTGTAAACAAATTAACAGATTGTATGGATGGTAATATAAAAAGCATGTACACAATAATGGCAAAAGCAGAAGAAATATCAAATGCAATGAAACCAACTGAACAATTAGCTAACAGAATGTAACTAAAATATATAAATACATTTTCATAATTTTTTAAACTAATTAAAAACTAATTTTAGACGTGAACTGAAACGATTAGTTGATATGTTGGAAAGTGTCTAATTTAAATTAGAAACATTAAATTATTTGGATGATGAAGAAAACTAACAAACGTACTCAGAATATTTATTATATGTATTAAATTATTTTTTAATGTTTTAATTTAGAAAAAAAAAATTGTAGAAAATATATCATTATTATTAGAAATTATTAAATACAAATTATTATTATTATTTATCTTTGCTTTAAAAACGTGTAAAATTATTAATAAAAAGATGTACCCATTTTCATCTATTTAAAATTGCTTTTTTTTTTTTAATATATATTTAGAATTAATTGGAAATTGAATGGAAATATTACACATTAATGAAAATTGCAGAAATTGATTAAAGATTGCTCTCAATTCGATAATAATGATATGGCATGTATATAATGACGTCAGTAAATGATAACAGACAAAAAGCTTGGTGGACAAGCTTATTTAATAACATTATATTTTCATGTATTATTTCATAACTAATAATTACTTGATCAATATTCTTTAGAGAAAAAAATATGAACATATTAGCATAATTTAATAATTATGGTTTAATTTTCTATTTTTTTTCATCCAACTTTCGTGACTGATATGATTTTTTTTATGATACCATTAATTATAAATATTTTAAAAACTGATGAAATAGATAATAAAAAGACAGTAATAATTCCTTAAATAATTAATATTTAAAAAAAAAAATTTTTTTTGGTTTTATTTTTCAAAATGTATAGTAAAATATTTACGGAAGTCAATGCACAAAATTTCACATTTTTCAAATTTCAAATTTTTTTCTTAGTCAACATTAATTTATTGGCTATTCTTATACATATTCAAATTTATTTAAATCATTTAATTAACTATTTATTGCTGAAATATCCCAAAACTAATCATTTTATATAAAAAAATATCGATTTAAGTTTTTGAATGCGCCGCCAATTTCAAATATAGCTACTGCAGCACCATCTAACATATAAACTTGTCATATTGTATGTTAGACGGTTACAATTTGAAGCTTGTCTTTTGTATGTTAGATGGCGCTGCGGTAGCTATATGTTGAACTAAAATTAACCGCGCATTCAAAAACTTAATTTGAAATGATTGTATATTAATTGATTAATTTTGAGATATTTTAGCAACCAATAATTATTTAAATGATTTAAATAAATTTGAATATGTATAAGAATAGTCAATAAATTAATGTTGACTAAAAAAAAAATTTTTTGTAGGTTTATTTGAAATTTTGTGCATTGACTTCCGTAAATATTTTACTATACATTTTGAAAAATAAAACCAAAAAAAATTTTTTTTAGTATTTTTTTTTAAATATTAATTATTTAAGGAATATATATTTTTCGTAAGTTCTTTAAGTTATAATATTTGAAAATAATTAATAAAATCGACTTTGAACACTTTAATTAATAACAAATTTAATCATTAAAATTTTTTTTTGAACGAATAACAAAAAACAATTTATTAACAAATATATTAGTTAAAAACAAAACACGATAGATTTTATTATTTATATTTAATCACTGGAACTTCAGGAACAAGCCAAAAATATAGTTTTATATATCTTACTTCAATTTCACACACAATAAATCCTTTTAAGTCAGCATCACATTTTTCTGTGGATATTTTTATTTATAAACAATGTCATTTGTTAAGAACTAAATGATGTACGGTGGATTTTTTTTATTCTATAGGTGCGTTTTTTTATACCGACTTTCGTTAGTAAAAAAGATTAAAAATAACAATTAAAACTTATACAAAAACGCTCTATTTTGCAACTTTTAAAATAATAAATTTAATAAAAAATAAAATAAAAAAAATAATTTTAGTATCGAACTCACGACCTCAATGCAGTTAATCCCATACCTTACCAACTCAGCTATTGCATAATACATTGTTAGGAAAAATTATAATTCTTATAAACAAAGAAAGAATAAGTATATATTTTTTTCTATAATTTAATATATTTAGTAAAATTAAAAAGGAAATTATAGGTAAATAAGAGAATTTCTATAACATTTGATAATCAATCATCTTAGTTTGAAGTAATCCAAACATTCTGCGAAAATTTCAAGGAGATCTGTCTGTTGTGAGGAGAGAAAATAGAAAAAAACCAAAGCCATTACCTAAATCAAACCATCATTTTATCTTCATTTTAGTAAGGCTTTTGTTTCATTTTCTCGTCTCACAACAGACAGATCTCCTTGAAATTATCGCAGAATCTTTGGCTTACTTTAAATTAATAAGATTAAAAATTTCAAGAAAATCTGTCTTTTGTGAGGTGAGAAAATTGAAGAAAAGCAAAGCCATTACCTAAATCAAACCATCATTTTATCATCATTTTAGTAAGGCTTTTGTTTCATTTTCTCGTCTCACAACAGACAGATCTCCTTGAAATTATCGCAGAATCTTTGGCTTACTTTAAATTAATAAGATTAAAAATTTCAAGAAAATCTGTCTTTTGTGAGACGAGAAAATTGAAGAAAAGCAAAGACATTACATAAATCAAAGCATCATTTTATCATCATTTTAGTAAGGCTTTTGTTTCATTTTCTCGTCTCACAACAGACAGATCTCCTTGAAATTTTCACAGAATCTTTGGATTAAATTAAATTAATAAGATTAAAAATTTCAAGAAAATCTGTCTTTTGTGAGACGAGAAAATTGAAGAAAAGCAAAGACATTACATAAATCAAACCATCATTTTATCATTTTTTTAGTATCGCTTTGTTTAATTTTCTCGTCTCACAACAGACAGATCTCCTTGAAATTTTCACAGAATCTTTGGATTACTTTAATTTAATAAGATTAAAAATTTCAATAAAATCTGTCTTTTGTGAGGTGAGAAAATTGAAGAAAAGCAAAGACATTACATAAATCAAAGCATCATTTTATCATCATTTTAGTAAGGCTTTTGTTTCATTTTCTCGTCTCACAACAGACAGATGTCCTTGAAATTTTCACAGAGTCTTTGGATTACTTTAATTTAATAAGAATAAAAATTTCAATAAAATCTGTCTTTTGTGAGGTGAGAAAATTGAAGAAAAGCAAAGCCATTACCTAAATCAAACCATCATTTTATCATCATTTTAGTAAGGCTTTTGTTTCATTTTCTCGTCTCACAACAGACAGATCTCCTTGAAATTATCGCAGAATCTTTGGCTTACTTTAAATTAATAAGATTAAAAATTTCAAGAAAATCTGTCTTTTGTGAGACGAGAAAATTGAAGAAAAGCAAAGACATTACATAAATCAAAGCATCATTTTATCATCATTTTAGTAAGGCTTTTGTTTCATTTTCTCGTCTCACAACAGACAGATCTCCTTGAAATTTTCACAGAATCTTTGGATTAATTTAAATTAATAAGATTAAAAATTTCAAGAAAATCTGTCTTTTGTGAGACGAGAAAATTGAAGAAAAGCAAAGACATTACATAAATCAAACCATCATTTTATCATTTTTTTAGTATCGCTTTGTTTAATTTTCTCGTCTCACAACAGACAGATCTCCTTGAAATTTTCACAGAATCTTTGGATTACTTTAAATTAATAAGATTAAAAATTTCAAGAAAATCTGTTTTTTGTGAGACGAGAAAATTGAAGAAAAGCAAAGACATTACATAAATCAAACCATCATTTTATCATTTTTTTAGTATCGCTTTGTTTAATTTTCTCGTCTCACAACAGACAGATCTCCTTGAAATTTTCACAGAATCTTTGGATTACTTTAAATTAATAAGATTAAAAATTTCAAGAAAATCTGTTTTTTGTGAGACGAGAAAATTGAAGAAAAGCAAAGACATTACATAAATCAAACCATCATTTTATCATTTTTTTAGTATCGCTTTGTTTAATTTTCTCGTCTCACAACAGACAGATCTCCTTGAAATTTTCACAGAATCTTTGGATTACTTTAAATTAATAAGATTAAAAATTTCAAGAAAATCTGTCTTTTGTGAGACGAGAAAATTGAAGAAAAGCAAAGACATTACGTAGATCAAACCATCATTTTATCATCATTTTAGTAAGGCTTTTGTTTCATTTTCTCGTCTCACAACAGACAGATCTCCTTGAAATTTTCACAGAATCTTTGGATTAATTTAAGTTAAAAAGATTAAAAATTTCAAGAAAATCTGTCTTTTGTGAGACGAGAAAATTGAAGAAAAGCAAAGACATTACGTAGATCAAACCATCATTTTATCATCATTTTAGTAAGGCTTTTGTTTCATTTTCTCGTCTCACAACAAACAGATCTCCTTGAAATTTTTACAGAATCTTTGGATTACTTTATATTAATAAGATTAAAAATTTCGAGAAAATCTGTTTTTTGTGAGACGAGAAAATTGAAGAAAAGCAAAGACATTACATAAATCAAAGCATCATTTTATCATCATTTTATCATCATTTTAGTAAGGCTTTTGTTTCATTTTCTCGTCTCACAATAAACAGATCTCCATGAAATTTTCACAGAATCTTTGGATTACTTTATATTAATAAGATTAAAAATTTCAAGAAAATCTGTCTTTTGTGAGATGAGAAAATTGAAGAAAAGCAAAGACATTACATAGATCAAACCATCATTTTATCATCATTTTAGTAAGGCTTTTGTTTCATTTTCTCGTCTCACAACAGACAGATCTCCTTGAAATTTTCACAGAATCTTTGGATTAATTTAAGTTAATAAGATTAAAAATTTCAAGAAAATCTGTCTTTTGTGAGACGAGAAAATTGAAGAAAAGCAAAGACATTACGTAGATCAAACCATCATTTTATCATCATTTTAGTAAGTCTTTTGTTTCATTTTCTCGTCTCACAACAAACAGATCTCCTTAAAATTTTCACAGAATCTTTGGATTACTTTATATTAATAAGATTAAAAATTTCAAGAAAATCTGTCTTTTGTGAGACGAGAAAATTGAAGAAAAGCAAAGACATTACATAAATCAAAGCATCATTTTATCATCATTTTAGTAAGGCTTTTGTTTCATTTTCTCGTCTCACAACAGACAGATCTCCTTGAAATTATCGCAGAATCTTTGGCTTACTTTAAATTAATAAGATTAAAAATTTCAAGAAAATCTGTCTTTTGTGAGACGAGAAAATTGAAGAAAAGCAAAGACATTACATAAATCAAAGCATCATTTTATCATCATTTTAGTAAGGCTTTTGTTTCATTTTCTCGTCTCACAATAGACAGATCTCCTTGAAATTTTTGCAGAATGTTTGGCTTACTTCAAACTAAGATGATTGATTATCAATTGTTATAGAAATTCTCTTATTTACCTATAATTTCCTTTTTAATTTTACTAAATTTATTAAATTATAGAAAAAAATATATACTTATTCTTTCTTTGTTTATAAGCATTATAATATTTCCAAACAACATATTATGCAATAGCTGAGTTGGTAAGGTATGGGATTAACTGCACTGACGTCATGAGTTCGATACTAAAATTTTTTTTTTTTTTTTATTTTTTAATTATATTTATTATTTTAATAGTTGCAAAATAAGGTACCTACAAAATAGTGCTTTTTTGTAAACATTTTCATTGATTTTTTTAAATCTTTTTTGCTAACGAAAGTCGGTATAAAAAAAACGCAGAACTTTCAATTAAAATGCAGCGGAGCGAATCAAGCGAAAAAACTATGAATTAATTTTTGGGGCAGTTGTTTGATTGGACGGGTGTTTTTTTTGTGCGATTTAAAGTTGTTAAATAGTGAAAAAGAAAGGAATTTCGGGAATCGAAAAGTGAATAAATGTAAAGTGTAGAATGTGTAGTGAAGTATTTATAAGTTTTTTGTTACTTTTTATTTAAAATACTGGTGCTTTTTTGTGTAATTTAATAGTAATATTTAAGCGTCATAATGCATGGTTTCTATTGGTTTAGATTTTGTATTTATTTTAATTTTATTTAATAGTAATATTTAAGCGTCATAATGCATGGTTTCTATTGGTTTAGATTTTCTATTTATTTTAATTTTATTTGGTTTTTTGTTTTAGTTAATTTAAGGGAAATTGGGGATTTTGAGAAACAGAAAGGGGGTTGAAATATAAATGGAAATATGTGTTTGTTAATTTTCATAATTTTTTATTACATGAAAATTGTTGTTTTTATAAGAAATTTGTCAGTTTATGTTAGATGTTATATTTATGAAGCTTTTTTGTTTTGCAGGATTTAAAGTTGTTAAATAGTTAAAAAGAAATGAATTGCCTGAATCGGAAAGTAAATGAGTATAATGTGAAGGTATTCATAGTGAAGTATTTATAATTTTTTTATTAGTTTTTAGTTGAAATTCTTATGTTTTTTGTGTAATTTTAAAGTAATATTTAAGCGTCATAATGCATGGTTTCTATTGGTTTAAAGTTTCTATTTATTTTAATTTTATGTGGGTTTTTTGTTTTAGTTAATGTAAGGGAAATTCGGGAGTTTAAAAAAACCGGAAGGATTAAAATATAAAGAGACATATATGCGTAGGTTAGTTATTATAATAATTTATTGAATGAAAATTGTTGTTTTTATAATAAATTTGTTAGTTTAATTTGAAAATCTAATTAATATGAATCGTGTATTTTTTGTGCTATTTAAAGTTGTTAAATTGTGAAAACGAAAGGAATTTCAGGAAATGAAAAGTGAATAAGTGTAAAGTGTGGATTTGTGTAGTGAAGTATTTATAAGTTGTTTTATTCATTTTTATTTACAATAATGGTGTTTGTGGTGTAATTTTAAAGTCATGTTTAAGTTTCATAATAAAATTTGTTCGGTTTAAAGTTGTTAAATAGTGAAAGCGAAAGAAATTTCGTCAATCGGAAAGTGAATGAGTGAAATTTGAGTAGGTGTAGTGAAAAAAAAGTGAAATAGTTTAGTTAAGGTTCAACTAAAGCAGTAGCAGAATTTTCAATTGTGACGAGTGCAGATTGGTGAATGACTGGAAGTTTGTTCTTGGCAATGATGGCGTCATTAATAAGGTTTTTATTGCATATATAATGTCTTTACAGCAATTTTAAAATAGTAATATATTTTTACATTTATATAAGGTTGTTTTATACAATTTTTGTATTCATGTACTCAAACGGTACTCTTTACATTCCGCGGAGGTGGGTAAGCTTATGACAGATGCTAAGGCTCAGCACGTTCCAAAAGCACGATCCAAAAGTATTTTCTTCTACTTAGAACACTTTAAATTGTTATTTCTCCTCGTCAAGCTAACCCTCAGGTTCCTTCATTTTGTTCTCAATTTTTTTGGTGATCTGCGCTAATAATCATTAAAATTTCATCCTCCTGATCCAATAGTTTTTAAAATTGTGCTACATACTTAACGTTGTTAAAGAGTAAAAAAGAAAGGAATTTCGGGAGAATCGGAAAGTGGGGAAGGTGATGTGAAAAAAAGTGAAATATTGTAGTGTAAGCTTACGAATGCGGAACAGAGGTAATTACAATTTAAGAAATAGCAGGATTATGGATTGTGACGTGTGCTATGTCACCAAGTTTGTTCCTTGCAATGATCGTCATCAATCAGATTTTTTATTTGATAAGTAATAAATAATAATGTCTTTTCAGCAATTTAAGAGTATAAACGTGTTTCAGTCAATGAGATCATATTTGTTACTGTAATATATTTTTATTTATATTGGTTCTTTTATTTTCTGTTTGTGAAGGGTCTGACTGGACCGATTATTCTACAAATTGTTTTGGTGATCTCGGCTAATAATATAAGCTCACGATTAAAATTTCAATCTACATTAGAATGCCCTTGTTGTTTGGTGTTTTTGTGAATTTGGTACACTGTTCGGTGGGAGACAAAAAGTTGGAGCACTTTGCTGAAATTAACACGAATATTTTTTATTTAATTTGACATCTAGTATCTAATAATTAAAATTGAAAGCTTTTCATTAAAAATAATAAATAAATTTACTAAAAAAGCCTCTATATTATTGGTACTAACAAAAAATACATATTACGTGAAATAATTTTGGTCTGTTAATCATAACTATTATTAATTCATGTTCTAATATAACCTTATCATTAGAAACATTTTTTCTAACTAAAAAAATCAAAAATATTTTACACAAAATTATCTTTATAAGTATTTAAAAATTTAACGAAAATGTATGAATAAGGCGCGCATACTCGTTTTTAGACGATGATGAAATTTGGTTATAAAATAATACAACTTGTTAATTTAAAGCATTACACATCTGACAGTCTCTTAGGAGAAGTATATCAATTGGCAATATTAAATAAAAATATTCTTACGAAAATAAGAAAATTTTTATTAACAAAATGAAGTTTATATATATTAAAAAATTTTTAAATGCAAATGAATTAATTACTATTTATATATATATTTGAATTATGTTTACTTTTATATTTTTAAGATGATTTAATTAATACATAATTTTTCAAGTAAAATCAAAATTGAACAACTTATAATATTAATTACTAATGTCACATGTGTTTAGCATACTGATTCTAATAATAATCTGAGCCGATCTAACGTAATGTTAATATGCATTATTTTTAATGGGATTCTTTTTATACTATTTTTTAATATATCACGATTGATCAGAATTTTAACGTTATAATAATTAAGGAAAAACTGAAGAATTAATAAGAAAATATGGAATTCTTATTAGAAAAAAAAAAACAATCACTTGACCAATTTTACGGGTTTTTACATTTTTGTATAAAATTTTATTGTACAACCAACTAGTAGGATTTTCTTACAACCCAAATTCATACATAAAGTATGTATAGTCTACTTATATTGCTTATCATTTTTTATTATAGTAAATTTTTCTTACAATTATTTTAATTACATTTTGTTTTATCTGTATATTGTGATTTTATTAATTATAAATAAATTGTAGATAAAATCTATCTAAAGTACATAAAATAATTAAATTTATAACTGCACTTAATATTTATTTACTTTTAATACAAATTATCGAGCTTTTATTGAAATATAAATGAAACAAATTTTTACGAAAACTTTTTCTTTTTATATTTTATATTTAATTATTTTTCAACTTATAAAAATTCATAAACTTTTCTTTTTTTGTTTCAATACTCCTTCTAACATATCAATTTTACTTTTATGTTTAATAATTCATTAAACAAATGTTATGATAAAGTTAAATAATTCAATTAAAAACATAAAAAAAAAAAAATAAAAATTTATAGGATGGATACGAAAAAATTGTCAATTTTACATGAAAATAATTTTGAAACATTTTCAAAACAAAAGAAAAAAAATTGAGAAATATATAAAAAAAAACCTGGTAAAATTTCAAAATTCAATTAATTGTTGGTCGTATATAGTTTTTGGATGGGATACCTTAAACCAAACATATACCAAAACCTCAAAATTCTAACTTACTCATACCATTATGACTTTATATATATAAATATAAATAGAATAGATTCACCAAAAGTTCATAGTCTCATGTTACGCAATATAAATCACTTTGATGTTAGAAATTTTCTCCCACATCAATCTAATAAAATTGCACTTCTATTTATTTTCTCTTATATACAGCGCTGGATTTAGCCATTTGGGGGTCCAGGTACAAGGATTTTGTTACACTCTACCATTAGAAATTAAAAAAAAGTGCATTGATAAAAGTGTTTGGCGGTCCAAAAGTGTTTGGACCGCCTTTGATAGGGAGCTTGGGTGCATCGCATCTTTTGCACCCCCCTTAAATCCGACTCTGCTTATATAACTAACTATTAAGTATATAGATATGTTTTCTTCACATCTTATTCTTTTGCTTTCTATATTTTATCTATAATATCAATATAAATATAAATTGAATATCGTAAATATTATATTTTGTTAGGAAAAAGAAAAATAGAAACTAATATACGAATTTGAAGGGAAATTAACTTTATTTGGTTGAAATTTTTTATTTTTTTAAAGAATTTCTTCTTATTTTTTGTTTCTAAAGCTTTACAGTGATCTAAATTTATCAATTCTTTTCATATTGCCGGTTTAAATTTTATTGATTTCTTCATAAAAATTTGTTATAAAATAATAAAGAGATTCTGTTGGTTTATTTTAATTTAATGAAAATTGAATATAATTCTTCACTATTCTCTCTTGCAAACAACAATTGAACATTTGTTTTCTCTCTTTGTTAGATAAATCGAAAAAAAATTAGTTAAAAAATTAAATAATAGTTTAAAATAAAAAGTTTAAAAAGAAAATTTTATACGTATTATTAAATTAACTGATATTACGAGATGCAATAAATTAACTAAAAAAAAAAAAATAATATAATTTCTTGTAATGGAAATAAAATGCAATTATATTAAATGAAAGGGAAATGTGTAATTTATTATGTTTCTTAAGGATAAATGAAAGGAATAAATGAGAGAACATTAAAAGTTTATTTGATTTGATTTCTTTTTATTCTAAGTGGAAAAATTAATGCAATAAATAATTGAATTTGTTAAAAATTTCATTACTTGTCATATATTTTTGTTATTGTATTTATTTGTGTGTATTTTTCTCTTTATAATGATTAATTTATACCTGTCAAAAAATACCTAATTTCAATTAAAATTTTATCTTAGTAAAGTTAATTAATTAATTAATTTAAAATCAATATAATCTAACATGACAGGGACAACGCGCTTTCTAATATTTACTCTAACATAAGTATAATCTAATTAAATTATCATTTTCGTCATAGAGGGGGCGAATTGAAAAATTAAAAAGAACAAACAACAACAACAACAATAACAACCACAAAAACCTCAGTTTTGTATTTTTTTTTTTATTACATTTTCAGTTATGCTACTGCTGCTACTTGCTGCTTATTATAAAAGTAACACAAAAAAAAAAATATATATATATATATAGTACGCCTGTCGTTGTTCAAAATAGTGAGATAGGTAAAGAATATAATTAACTATATAGATTTTTTATAAGTTGAAAAATTTAACTAAATACAAAATATATCATTAATATTATTAATTAACATAAACTTGATATTATAAATTGAATAATAAATGATAATCTAATTAGGCTAATTGAAATACATATATACGAGTAGCTGTATATATCATAGAATAATAAATAACATATGTGTGTGTGTGTGTAACTACATATACGTTATTATTTTATATGTTTAATCATTATGTTGATGGTATAATGATGATGGTGATGATGATGGTATATATGATGCTGCTGATGTAAATTAATTTTTTTTTTTTTCTTTTTACAAATTTTTAACAATTTTTAAATGATTAATTTCAATATTATATAAATATGTATAGGTGGTAAAATTTTATTTACTACCCCTATATTACTACCCCTATATACAACTACATAACATTATTATTTATATAATTAAATATCAACCAAATGTGTTTTTTGTAATATTTTCGGAAAGATTTTCATGTTGAAAATATGTTAAAATTTTGTTTAAATTGTGGAATTTACAATTTTGTTTATTTTTTGTTTGAAAAATAAAAATTTATGTGCATAAATCAAATATCTTAGTTTGTTTTTTTTTTTTTTTTGGCTTTTCTTAAATAGAATTGGTCGTTATTTAATTTTAATAGGATAAAGTGTTTAAATTTTTTTATTAGATTTGAATATTTTATTTATTCTATAAATTATTATTATTTATAGAAATGTTAGTGTGTAATTCCTTTCAATTAATTAAATTGTTAATTCAAAATGCTAGACTGACAAGTTGTAATTTAGGAAAAAAATTCTTAACGTTTGTAAATTTTCAATTGAAGTAAAATTATACACTGAATGAGTTAATATTCTATAAGTATATAAGAGAAATTATCATTTCAATTATTTTCATCTAATTACAATAAATTTTGATGTTATAATTTGTTTTTAATTGGACCAAAACATACCAAAAAAAAAAATAAAGCTTTTTATATTTTCTCCAGTTTATTTTTAATGTTCATTTTTTGTTTTCCCTTTACCATTTTTTTTTTCCAAATGCTTCAACTGCTTGGTTATTAGCACTTCTACATTAATACATCAAATTAATTCAAAAAAGTCCTGTATTCTTCAAATATGTTTCTAATTTGTCCATTGCTACTGTTGAATCTTGGTGGCATTCAGCTCCATTTGTATCTATTAATTAAATTTCTTTAGAAGTCGTGTAAATGAAATTAACATTTACTTAATCCTTATCATTAGGCTATATTAATCAGATGATTAATTATTTTTCAATTTAAATTAAAGTTTTTATTTAAGGAAAAATTGATTGACTGAAAACCTTCTATGCCACAACTACCAATTGTTTATAGAGGTTTTGCCTTCTTATAATTTAAATTAATACTAAAATCTTATATTGTTTGAAAATTATTTGTGAATTATGATTAATGGAAAAAGCAAATAAAATTTCATAATTTTTTCGTCAAAAAAAAAAGAAGAAGAAATGAAAAAAAAATTAAGGAAAACTTTTAAAATTATCTCAATATATTATATTTTCTATCTATATTATAAATCTGTATATAAAATGTACAAACAAACATACAAACATACAAACATACAAAAATACAAAAATACAAAAATACAAACATACAAAAATACAAACATACAAACATACAAACATACAATCAAAATAATGAAAATAACGAGAAATCGTATAAAATATTTCTATTAAATAATTTTATTATAAATTCAAAGTTTAACCAACTTTACATTCTTTATAGAAAAAGTGAAATTTCATATATAGAAATTATTATAAAAAAAAAAGAAAATTTATAAAAGAACTTTTTTTTTCTCTCTTTATAGATACAAAAACACACACACACATGTATTCATATAATTTATATGATTTATATTCTTTCATCTAACATACATACATGTATAAAATATTTATATAGACCACCATGAAAATTATTTACATTTCACAAAAAAACAAAAAAAAAAAAACAGAAAAAAAAATTGAACAAAAATTTTTCATCCCGCACAACAAAACTTTCTATAAAATATAAACAGAAATAAAAAAAAATACTAACGATTTACTAAACTAGGTACCCCTTTAAACCCCCTTTTTTTTTTCCTATGAGTTAAATCTGATTTATTGTAATTATATTTCAATTCATTTAATTTTAATAAAAGGGTTCAAACAATATAAATACAACAACAACAACAAACTGAAAACAGAAAAAAAAAACAAAAACAAAAACAAATAAATAAATAAAAACAGTGACTCTTATTTGGAAATACTTTCTTTTTTTTTTTTTGTTGGATGGGGTTGGGGTGGGGTTGGGTGTGGGTACAATATTCTCATATCTAAACATAAATGTTTGACTCACGCACAATTTAAAACAAAAACAAAAAAACAAGAAAAAAAACATTATTTGAGTTTTATATGAAAATGTGTTAATTATGAATGCGGGAGAAATATGTTTACTTAACTAGGGTGAAGGGGGTGGGGAGGAGGAGGTTTAACCAAAAAGTGTGAAATTCTGAGGAAATAACATATTATGCAATTCTTAAAAAACTTTTGTACAAATTTTTATATAAGGAAACGGTAATCAGTGGAAAATAATAAATTATGTTAATCTTTGTAATCTTTATTTAAAATTTGTAAGAAAAAAGAAAAGAAAAGAAAATAAAAACACTTTTTTTTTTTTGCTGTAAAGACGAAAACTTTGTAATAATTTATAAATTTAAAAAAAAAGAGAAAATTATACAGTGCAATAAACAAAATGTTCACATTTAATAATTGTGAACTAATGGTACACAGATTAATTAGGTAAAATAATAAAAAAATTATACTGGCATCTATGCCAGTACATTTTTCTTATTTAAATTCTCAGGTTATAACATATAGAATACATATAAAGCTTCACCTAAAATCATTCCATATACAAATGAGAGCAAAAAAAAAAAAAACAAAAAAAAAAGAGAAGGAGGAGGAGGAGGAACTTTTACCTTTAGTCTATACAAATAATAACAATTTTATTATTCGTATTTTATTCATTTAAAATTCTGTTGAAATCTTAATAATAATTGTTTGAAATTAAATTATTTCTATATAACATTTTTTGGTTACTTTACTTTTCTAAGTATTCTTATTGAAAACATTTCTTTTTTTTGTAAACGCGGTTTTTATATATTAAATATTCGTTGATATTGAAATCAGAAAAAAAAAATACTGGGGTAGCGATTGTGATTTTATTTTCTTTTTTATACATCTATAGAAATGTCTAGACGATACATTTCAACTAAACTCTGTTCAATAATTATAAAAAACAAAAAAAAAAAAAAAAAAAACGTTCACTCGTCTATAAATACAAAAAAGAAGGAGGGAAGAAATGGAAAGTATAAAAGAAAACCGTTTCTCATCAATTTTCTAATCCTTTACCCGTTAACAAATAAAATCTCTTTATTTTTGTTTTCTGTTTTTGCCTGGGAAAAATTTTTATATAAGTAGAAAAAAAAAACCAAATTCAAATAAAGCTGACCCGTATGTTGGACGACAAATTCAACTGAATGTTGTTCTGCAACTTTACATTAATGACTGGGACTGCACGTCATGATTAGTTTGTTCTTCTAAAATCACTTCTGCCACATCGTCGTGATTCTGACGGGTCGCCATAATAAGATATTTATTTTATTCCCAATTAAACGATTATATAAATTATAATTAATTAATTCATAATTCGGAATTATCAATGAAATTTTCGGAATTTTAAATTATATTTATGAAAACGAATTTCGGCAATTGTTGAATTTCAAATTTCGCATAGGTAATCCCTACTCATACCCACGAACAAAAGAAAAATAAAAAGAAGAGAAGAGAAAAAAAAACGGAGAAAATTATGTATAGGCAAATGAACTAATTAAGCAACATTAAAATTTTTCACTTTATATAAAATATAATATATACAAATAGGATCCCCTAATTTAGACAAATCCACCCGTAGTCGTTGTATACATAAACAGTAGGTATATATCTGTATATATCTGTATACATCATACAAACTAAAAACATTAAGGAAACATAAAAGCAAAAAAAAAAAAGAAAAACAAAAAATTTTTTTTTTAATAAGTTGGAAAAATAAAAAATTAGAGAAAACACAAACACACAAAAAAAGGCTAAACCCAACCAAATTTAACGAAAAAAAAAAAAAAAAGTAATTTTTCAGATTCACATTATTATTATAATCTCTTACTGTCACTAATTCGTTACCGCCGGGGACTAGAAAATAATACAACAAAAACAAGAAAAAAAAGAAGAAGAAGAAGAAAAAACAGCAAAACAGTAAAAAAGAAGAAAATGTTGCTCCCTTGTTTTATTTTTTTTTTTATCTGGCGCTCTCAGTGTGTTTCTACCCACTTCTTCCGCCTATAACAAAAAAAAAAAAAAAAACGCCAGAACAAAAACAAAAACAAAAAAGAGTCTCGTCTAATATTTTTTTTATCAAAGACACACAAACGTACACACAATATAAACAAGATACACACACACAAACACAGAGATTTGTGATAATTTAGTTAGTCGTTAAAAAACAAAATTAATATCAGTAAAAAAACACACACACACAGACACACACATAAAGAAAGAAAGAAAGCAAAAAAAAAAAAAAAAAACAGAAACGAAAGGATTTTATTATGCATAAAGTACAACAACAAATAATATTTTGAGTGAAAAGTGAAAGGGGTTTATATAAAATTGAATGTGCGGGTTGGTAGAGGAGTTGTGGTGTTTTGTTTTGTTTTGTTTTTTTTTTTTTCTGTTGTATAAATAAACTTATTATAATTTTAGTTTAAAATTTAAATAACTTAATTTATACAGAATTTTCATTTATGATTTTTTTTTTTTTTTTCATCTAATTTTTCATTTCTTTCTTTTATTTTTATTTGTTATTTTATTTTGATTTTCCATCTTCAAAGACATAAATTATAACACATTCTTTTTATATATGGAGAAAAATTGTTTTTGTCTTAGATCACATCATGAATATATAAAGGCGACAAAATAAAAAAAAAAAAAACTGCTGACATGATTTTTTTATCTGCGAAAAAAAGAAAAAAAGAAAAAAAAAAAAGCTTAGAAATAAATAAAACTAAATATTACCAAATATTTAATTCAGCAACACAAATAGAAAAGGATCAAAAAAACTTTAATTTGATAAATAAAATACAGAATAATTTTTTTTTGCTTGTAATAAGAAATGAGAGATGACTACATGTGGTGACTTAATGTCTCCAAATTTTAAATATTTATACAAAAATATTGTTCATATATCTAGATACTATAGATACTGACTAAAGTTCTATCTAAGAATATAGAATCTATGTCATAGTTCAACATTATCTTTGCAATGGAGAAAAAAAAAAATTAAATTTTCTATTTAATAGAAAGTAATTTAAAATAAGTAGAAAACGGTTACACATCCAATGTATTCATTATTCTATAATAAATTTTATTTTAATACAGGACGATAGATGTTATTATTTCAAAAACGGATTTAAATTAATTTCAATTAAATAATTACTAATTGTAGAACAATTAGAATTAATCCTATTAGAATATCATATATAAGAATTGATACGATAAACGAAAGGTTTAATTTAATTTATTAAAATATTTTTTTTAATTTTCTATGGCAAGTAGGTCCAATCATTGGCCTAGTAAAAATCAAAAAAAAAAATATATTCACCTTTTATATATTTTCTTCTTGTCGTCAACAAAATTTTTCCGCGTATACAAAAATAAATTTCATAAAATATATTAAGTGAATCATTATCCTAGATAACATTGATTATTATTATTTTAATTATAATTGCTGTTCCTATTTATTCCTGTTTCTGTTTTGTGTTCCTAAACTATTTTTACATTTTTCCACCAAAGAAAGGTGACAACAACAACCATAACAGCAACAACAACCAAATGAAAAACAAAAAAAACATATTTATTAATGTCAGTTTTAAATCAAATGTTGATTAGATAAAGTAAAATTATGATAGTGTCACACGAATAAATATACTAAACTAAACTAATCAACAAACTAACAAATTAACAACAAAAAAAAAAAAAAAAAAAGAGGAAAAACAACAACAACAACAACAAGTTGAAAAAAGAAAATAGAAAAAATAGAAACCTACCTGTGAAAATGTGAATATTATTATTATTATTATTATATAAAACTCAAGAGACTGGAAACAAAAGTTAATGTATTTTTGTCGTGTTATTAAAACATTTTTATAAATAAAAAAACAGAAAAAAACAGAAAAAAAAAAAAATTGTCAAGTGTAATTAGGCAGACTTTCTTTCTTTTCATTTCTTTCCGTTTTTCTATTTTTGTTTTTGTTTTTGTTTTTGTCTGTTCTTGCGTTTTTTTTTTTTCTCTCATTTAATTTTTTAAACATTTTGGTTATTTTTCCCTTCTGATCTATCCTTCTCTTCTCTCCCCCCCTTTTTTTTTGTATTTTTATTTTTGTTCTACATTTTACTCGTAGTTTTACGTTTGCCTATAATTTTTGATGACATTTTAAAGGTGTTGAGATGTTTTATTGACAGACGACATGAGATCATTTGACGGTGGTGAATTTTCCTTTTTTCATTTTTTTTTTTTTTCGTTCATTTTCACTTTTTTTTTTTTTTCTTTGTTCCTTTAGCAATATGGGTACCTTCACAAGAAAATATAGTTGAAAGATGTTGAAAGAGGATTAGAAAAGAAAAATTTATATATAAAAAGAAAACTGGGTCGAAATAGAAGAGAATAGGAGGGTAATTGAAATCGTGACTGGTTTTACAATACGTCATTTAATGTTTTTATGTTTGTTTTGTTTATTTTATATTTTTCCTTTTTCTTTTTTTTTTTTGCTGTTGTTGTTGTTGTTGTTATTATTATTTTTATTAGGTGCGTTGTGTTTTTGTTTTTGTTTTTGTCTTCTTTGGTTTAATTCAAAATACAAAAATTTATATTAATCGCAGAGTTGTAAGATTATCAGATTGTTTTTCTTCTTCTTCTTCTTTTTTTTTTTATTTGTTTAAAATTTTGCAATTCACTTTTATACACCTTCGTGACTTGTAGTATTACTAATTTAATTTTTTTTAGCTGTTTTTACTTATACAAAATCAAACTGAATATTATATTCATTAGAGTTTATTTTTGAATTATTTTTGAACTTCAATAATTTCACATTAAAAAAAAAGAAGAAAAATGACAACAATTTTCATTATGCAAATTATGATTTACACAGAATTTACATTGAAAATTATTTTCTATTGACTTTATATGAAAATGTACAACAAAATAAAGAAATAAAATATTTATTCTTGTCTAACATTTTGTATTTGATTGAAAATAAAATTAATGTAAAATAATTTATACATACAATTGTTAATTATAAGTTGTAAGTAGAGAATAGTTAGTTGTCTAATGAATTGTGTTTGTACTAAAATATAATATAATATAAAGTGAATTAAACACTTTAGACATAGACATAGACATAGACATAGAGACATAGAGACATAGAGACATAGAGAATAATGAAATGTGAATTTAAAAATAACTTTGATATTCTAAACCTATTATCCTATACATCTTTTCCATACATGAATCTAAAGTGATAAAAACAGTAAGAGAGAAAGAGAGAAAGATTAAGAGAGAGAAATATAGTAGAGTGTCAAAAACTTATTTAGTAATTTAATTACACAATTGACAATTATATCCTATACTAACCTTATGATGTATAAATTCAATGGATAAGTTATAATTTATAATAAAGTTTATTTATACAGAACAGAATCGAGTCATATAGAAAGTTCCTTTTATTTTATATATAAATCGATTAATTACGTACACTTTTAACTGTATAGATTTTTGTCATCTTTCTTATTCTGTTGATTTTATATATTTATTTATTGAACCAATAGAAAAACGAAAGAAGAAGAAGAAGAAGATAGATGATGATGATGAAGAAGAAGAAAATAGAAATAAAAGAAGAATAGGAAGAAAAAAGGGGAAAAAAAAAAGAAAAACAAAAAACAAAAGAAAGAAAAAATTATATAGAGAATGCTTGATTTATTTTACGAGAGAAAGATTATTTAATTTTCTTGATATTTTTCCTTCGTTTATTTTTTTGTTTTTGTTTTTGTTTTTTTTTTCTGAACGTTTTGTTGTTTTTCTGTTGTACTTTAGGTACTTAAAACTAAAACAAAAATAAAATAATAATAATAAAACAATAATAAGAAGAAGACGTGATTTGGAGGAAGAGGAAGAAGGAACAAAAAATAATTCTAAGATTATTAACTTGAAGAAAGACAAGTTAAGTTACTTCATTTTTCCTCTTTTTATTTTTTTTCTTTTTTTTTTTTTTTTAATTTTACAAACTTTATAAACTTTTCTCTCTCTTGTTTTTTTTCTTCCTTTTTTTTTTGTTTTTTTTTCTTTTTTGTTCATAAGAAAATCAAAATAATGACTAGAGTAAAATGAAAGAAAAACGCGATGGAGAAAATAAAAGGAAAAAGGAAAAGAAAGAAAACTGAAATAAACTTTAAATTAAGGTTTATTTTTTCATATAATTTTTTTTATTAAAATTTTTTTTAATGATTTGAAAAGATTTTTGTTTTTGTTTTTTTTTTTTTATTAGTAAGAGGATTTTCCTTCTATTGTACTTATATATTTTATTGTATTTATTGAAGTAAGATTATACGTTAATCTGTTCACATTCTTAAAATTTTTAATTTAAAAACATTTTAATTGAATTCTAATTGCGTTAATTTTTCCAACTGCATTCATTTTTTTTTATTTTTTATCTATAAAATAAAATTTAGAATATTGATTCAAATATATTTTTTTTTTCTGTTATTTTCTCCTCATCCAAATAATCTTAAATTGATGTTATGAATCATCTCTTCTATAAGTACTTTCATTTTAAGTTATTTGAAATTACACAAAAAAATATGAGTGCACTATCTGTGTGTGTGTGTGCATGTGCATGTGTGTCTGTTTATATTTGATTGTTTTAATTGAATCAAAAATATTAAATAATTAAAAATTATTATAAAATTGCATTAAATTAATTGCAGTAAATATGAAATAATTGATTAATTTAAAATAAAATGATTTCAGTAAATTTAATTTTTAAAATTTCTTTAAATTAAGTATGGGAAATTTTCTTTCCCAAAAAAAATTCGATATTCTTACTAATGCATCGAACTTCAACTTTTAAACAGCCAATCAATACTTTGTGCGGTATGTCGTCGTTTTTCAACAGATGACATTTAATTAAATTTTTTTTGTAAAAATCAATAAAAAATTCATATAAAATATTAAGAAACAATTTTTCATTTGATTTTTTTTGATCATTGTATGTATTTATTCTTTCATTTACACATACACACACACACACACACACACACACACACACACACACACACACACACACACACACACACACACACACACACACACACACACACACACACACATACATACACAACATGCCCACTAACCAAGAAACACATACATCTGCAATTAGATAAGCTTTCACACACACACACACACACTTTTAAATCAGATACTATATAAAGTTAAATTCTGAATATTATTGTGGTAGAAATAGAGTGAAAGAGAAAAGGGAGAAAAAAAAAGTACATAATTTAAAGTTTTGAATTAAATTGATTGAAATGAAAGAAAGAGCGTACAAAAAAAAAAAAGTAAAAAGAAAGAAAGAAAGAAAAAAAAAAAACGAGAAAAAGATAAGAAAATGAAAATGAAATAAAATATAAATTTTCCTAAGTGAAAATTGATTTTTTTTTTTTATTATTATTTCGTGTCGTTTTTATTTTTATTTTTATTTTTTTCTTTTTTCTTTCTTTTTTTTTTGCTCTTCTTATATTCTTCTGTTATATTTCAGTTTCATTAAAGACAACGAACAAAGGATATAATGAGATCAAGTAATAGAAAAAGATAACAACAAAAAAAAAAACACAAAAAAAAACAACAACAACAACAACAACAACAACAACAACAACAACAACAACAACAACAACAACAACAACAACAACAAGAGAAAAATAAGAAAAAATATAGAAAGAATTAGAAATAACAGAAAAGAAGAAAAAATACTAGAAGAAAAAGAAGAAGAAAAGAAGAAGAAAAAGAAGAAGAAAAGAAAAAGAAAAAGAAAAATAATAAGAAGAAGATTTTGTAGTTTTAATGATCCTGAACTGACAATGAAATAAAATTAAATTAAGCAGAACGTTTCTATGTTTCTGTTCATTCGTTGTCTGTTTTTCTTCTTCTTCTTCATCTTCTTCTTCTTTTTTTCTCTCGTTTTTCTTTTATTTTATTTCATTTTTTTTTTTTGTATATACTTTGAAAAATTTCACCTACATGTTGAACATATACTAAGTATGTGTGTGTTTGTATGTGTATGTGTTTGTGTGTGTACGTATTGTGTAAACTGTATAATAGTTATTAAAAACAAAAACAAACAAACAAAAAAAAAGGAACGTTTTATGAGGATAAAAAGGATGAGTAATTTTGGTGATGATATTATAGGAAGTTGAACATATAATTGAAGATGAAGTAAAACATATATATATATATATAAATTTATGTAAAGTGTAATGTGTATAGAATTTACTAAGTACATATATTAGACATAATATACGTCAGACA
Source organism: Pedicia rivosa (assembly GCA_963082725.1). Taxonomy (NCBI): domain Eukaryota; kingdom Metazoa; phylum Arthropoda; class Insecta; order Diptera; family Pediciidae; genus Pedicia; species Pedicia rivosa. Next base: position 2,704,678 of record OY720156.1, on the reverse strand, counting down.
TATTAGTGTCAATACAATACAATATAATATTACTGGACATACTTATTGGTCAATGTACTTAGATTCTATATTCTATATATTCATGTAATTTTCATGACACTAATGATACTTTAACAAAAAGAAGAAAAAACCAAAAAATCAAAAAACCAAAAATTCTATATGTAAACTTCAATTGTTTTATTAAATAAACTTTGCTTTGTTATCTTTTTATACTTTAATTTCTTTTTTTTTTCTCATTTTAATTTATTATTTGTTCTGATATGCTACAAATTTTTCTTTTGTTTTCTTTTTTTTTATTCCCCTCTTATTATCTATCTATCTTTTTTTTCTTCTTCTTCATCTTCTTCGGTACATTAAAATAAATTACAAACAAACAAACAAAAAAAAAAAAAACGAAAAATAATAAAAGGAAGAAAATTAAAGAAAATTGTTAATCGATATTTTCTCATATTTAATGTGATTTAATTTAAAAATCTGCATTATTAAATATAGATTAAAATTTTATTTTGTATCTATATATAGAAAATCATCCTTATCTATAATTAAAAAATAATAGAAAATTTTTTAAACTAACATAATAATTAGAATGTCAATTTATAATTAAACAAAACTAAATATAAATGTAGACGCCACAGTCACTCAGTTCAGTATGCGTCACATTTACAATACACAATGTAAATTTTATTTGATTTTATTTAAATTGATTTACATTTTAGTAGACAAATAATACAATATACATTTGATGACAATAATAAAGTAACTCACAATTATTAATAATTGATTATTAATACAAATATTTAGAAAATGAAAATTAAAAAAATGAAAATTAAAAAATCAAACAATTTAAATTCTTTTTTTACAATTTTTTTCTTTTTTATAATAAATAATAAAACTTTTTAATTCAATTTAAAAAAAAAAATTAAATACAATAATTAGTAGTAACAAATATCTTACAAAATACCTACACACAAATAAATCCTTTCATATATTTTTCCTGTTATTATTTTACGTTTTTCTTTGTCTCACACAATTTTTCAATTTTTCAATTTTTCAATTTTTTTTTTTTCGTTTTGTTTATTTGAATGACTGTCCGGGAAAAATGATTTTCAATTTCATTGAATCATTCTAATATTTATCTGACAAAAGGAATGTGATGTTATGTGAAAAAAATGTAAAAGACAAGAAAAGTATTCTGTTGATTGTAAAATAATGAAATGAAAGAAATTTTTTTATATATAAAATAAAATATATAAAAATATACGCATGTGGGTAGGTGGGTGGTAAGGGTGTAGTTATATAATAATGAACACACGTAATCACTTTATCTTACTCTTAATTCTCAATATCCTAATTAATCAGCTAAAGGCAATTCACGTATACATTTATATATTAAAATACGAGACAAAAAAAAAGAACAGTATTAAAAAAATAATAAAAGTGAAAATGAATTCTATTTATTTATACATTTACAATAATTCTTAACAGAAGTGTTTCTTTCATAAAAGCTTCTGGCCGGAATTTTATTCTATATTCATGAACCTCTGTAGAAAATATATTCAGCTCTTTGGACATTTTGTACACTTCTAGACACTTTCTACTCCATTCCATTCCAGACACATATTACTGTTGTGCTGATATTTGTACCATTTGTGTATTACTTTACTTGTATGCTGCCTTTTTTTTTTGTTTTGTTTTTTATCATCACAAAAAATATTCTACAGAATAATAAAATTTTGTTAGAAAAAATGATATTTTTTTAATTGATTCACGGTTAACAAGTTTATTACCGGATTTTATCAAACGTACGTTGATTGATTATTATTAGATATTATCGATAAATGTAATTCAATTGTTTGATTTTTTTTTCTTATTATTATTTATTATTATTATTACTTGTTGTTGTTGTTGTTGTTGTGGTTTATTGTTGTTGTGGTTTATTGTTGTTGAATATAAAATAATAAAGAAAATTCCTATAAAACTTTTACACTTCCTCCAACATCAAAACTTTTTTTATTTTTTATATTTTGTCAATTATTTCCTTTTTTTTTTTTTCTTTCTTCTTCTTCTTTTTTCTTATGTTCGGTTTTTACTTAAAATAAAATAAAATAAAAAACAAAATTAAGAAGAAGAAGAAAAAAAAGCCACATAAACTTAGAACAATTGTACATTAATTGATGAAAACAATAATAACAACAACAACAACAACAACAACAGTAACAACAAAACAAAAAAACGAAACAAAATGAAAAAAAAATTTCAAAGTAATAATTTTTCTATTATTACTGATTGTATTTTTTCTAAATTTTAATTACTGTTAACAATATTATTAGTAAACAATTAATAACAACTACTAATAAAAAAAAATAAAAGAAAAAGAAGAAAAACAAAATAAAATGGTTGCGTTTTTGTACTTTTTACTTTCTACTTGGTTTCTTTTTTTTTTTTTTGTTTTTTTGATAATTTTTACGGAAAATTTCTGTCCATCATCATCGTTTTTTTTGTTTTCTTGTTTTTTATTTCACTATTTTTATGAACATGATTTCTGTTTTTTTTTTTTTTCTTCATTTTGGTTCCTCTATAATTAATCATTATGTGTTCGTTCGTTATTTTGTTGTTGTTGTTGTTGTTGTTATTGTTGTTGTTGGTGGTTGGTATTTTTTTTATTTTAAAGAATGAAATAAAGGAATAATCATAAATATAGTTTTTTTTTTAGTAGAAAAGAAGAAGAAGAAAAAGAAGAAGAAAACTTAAATCTTCGTATTAGAGATAATTTCATAATTAATCTTTATATGTTCCTTAAAGATTCATGTTTTTTTTTTTTTTAGTCAGGATAAAATTTGTCAAAAAAAAAAACAAATTTCATTTTGTATAAAATTTTTTTGGTTTTTTTCAATTGAAGTCATCGGTGACTCTTCGTTAATTACAAAATAAAAAATAAAAAATAAAAATAAGAAGAAGAAGAAGATGAAATTTATAGAAAACACAATTAAAGTAATTAAACCAAGAAAATGAGCATATTTTCTAGATTTTCTTTTTTTTTAAAGTTAATTTTGTAAAGTCTTCATTTAAAAATAAAAAAATGAATTCAAACAAAACAGTTGAAAACGATTTCAGTTGCATGTTTTAATTTAAATTTTTTTTTGTTTATTTACCGATTTTAGAACATTTTTTTTGTACATCCTTTTTTTTTTCGTTTTCTCTTTTTCTTCTTCTTTCTGTTTTTCTTTTTGTTTTTCTTCTTTATTTAAGGTAACCATTTTTTTTTCCTCTCTCACTCATCATTTTACCTTTAATTATTACAATTTGTAAACAATCAGTGTCTATGCAGATACACAATTTTTCTTCTTTTTCTTCCTCTTCTTCTTCTTCTTCTTCTTCTTCTGTTTTTATAAACATTTCCTCTTATTTATGTTCTTTATGGTATAAACATTATAAAACAAATACACACACACACACGCATACACACACACACGTATACACACACACACATACACACACATACATCTAGTATTTCTATCTAAATTTAACGAATTTTTTTTTTTTTTGAATATAAAATAATAAAAAGAATAAAAAAATGTCTATTGAAAATGTTATTACACAAAAATTCATATAAATTATAATAAGAAAAGAAGAAAAGAGACAGTAACAGTCAATATATATATATATCTATTTTTTTTTTCTTTTTTTTAAAAAAAAATCAGAAGCAGAGACTAAATTATAAAATACTATATAACATTTTCTATATGACTACAAATATGTATATGTGTTAGTATTTATATACTACTATCCAAAATACAAACAACAAAAAAAAAAAAAGAAAAAATTTTTACTAATACATTCTTATCGTAAAAATAAGAGTGTAAAAGTTTAAATGCATACATACATATTTATCATGAAAACAAACCTAAAGAACTTAAGTTCTGTTTTTGGAGTTATTTTTTTTTCTTTCTTTCATTCTTTCATTCTTTCATGCTTTTTTTTTTCTTGTTGTTTTTGTTGTTTTTGTTGTACTGTTGGATTGAATGGTTTAGTTTACATTTGGTACTCAGACTGTTAACATCTCTTCGAGACAGTGTTGTGTGTGTTTTTTTTTATTTTTAATTTTCATAATGTTTTTTGTTATATTACGCTTTCAGTGTTTGTTAAATTCGTATTCTCAAGTGTTTATTAAATAAAATAATTGTAATTTTGTTAATTATTTATTTTTTTTTTGTTTTTTGTTTTTTCTTTTTTTTTTGTTAATTACAAACAATTACAAAATTTATGTTTTTGTTTTTTGTTTTTTTTTTTTGTCATTTTAATTTTCTAAAATTTAAATAAATTATTTTTTTGTGTTCTCCCTCTTTCTCTCTCTCTCTCTCTCTTTTTATTACTATTTTTAAAGCTTTTTTTTTTTTTTATTTTTTATTTTTTTGTTTTTCTTCCTAAAAATTTATTATAATTAATTTCCTTTTTATTTTTTATGATTGAAATCAATTAATAATAATTAATAAAATTAAGAAAATTTTTTTAACGTTTTTTGTTTTCTTTTCTTTAAAAAGTTCACTTTTACTTTTTTGTTGTTGTTTTTAATGAATTGAATAAAAAGTTAAGAAAAAAAAAACATTTTTTTTAAATGAAAAAAAGTTAAAATAATTTAAAAATATTTAATTCAAATTAACAAATCTTTTGAAAAATAAATTGTTTTCACTTTCCCTTTGAAATTCTTTAAATATGTTTTTCGGAAAATTGTTTTTTTTTTTTTTCTGGATTGAATAAAAATTATTTTTCATTTTGTTTATTTGTGTTTTTTTTTTTTGTAATCCAGAGAAATCTTCTAAATAAATTCAATATTTAGCTGAGTTTTCTTTTCAAAATTTTTAATTAATTAAAATTGTGTTAATTTCTGTGAATTTTCTTTTAATTTACATTTTTAGTAAATAAAAATTAATTAAAAATTAATTAAAAAAAAAAAAAAAAAGGGGGGAGAGAAAATATTTAGCAAATAATTCAGTTTTTAATCCCTTAATAATTTTTTGTGGCTTTTTTAAAAAAAGAAGAAGAAGAAGAAGAGGAAGTAGAAGAAGAAGAAGAAGAAGAAGAATAGAAAAGAGAAATAAAGTATTTAAAAAAAAAAAAAACACGGGATTTCCATAGGATAAAGTAAAATACAAAAAGAGGATCGAATCCTTTATTTTTGTTGATGTGTGCGTGACTTGATAAAAAAAAAAATAGAAAAAAAGTAAAAAAAGAAAATAAAAAAAATAGAGAAAAAATTGTGTTTGTGTTAGTGAGATGTGACAAAATAAAAAAAAAATATATATAAAATAAAAAAATAAATAAAAAGAAAAGAAAAGAAAAGAAAAAAAAAGGGTCTTTTCAAACGACGACGAGACACAGATTTTGTTGGTCGTCTTAAGCTGAAATTTATCGAAAAAAAAAGAAAAAAAAAAATAGAAGGGACATTCCAGGAGGATACCCAAAGATAGATAACTAAAGAGACACAGCAAGAGAGAGAGAGAGAGAGAGAAAAAATACTACCAAAAATAAATAAATATAAATCTTTAATAGAAAAAAAAAATGAAATTTTAAAAGAATAAAAAACAAATAAACAAAAAAAAAAGGATCTTTTTTTTTTAATATTCGTCAATCATGGCCTGTATGAATTTTATTATACTGAAAGTAAGTGAAATTTTTTTTAATTCGTATTTAATTTTCGTTTATAAGTTTAAAAAAAGTAAATCAAAAAATTATATACTTAGAATATTTATTAAAATTTTTACACTGGATGGTCCAAATTTTATCTTTTATTATTTTGATCAATAAAAATTTCTTTTTTTTTGTCTTTGAGTCTGATTTGTCTGTTTTAATTATTATTTAACTTGTTGCCTTTTTAACTCTGAGAAATGGAAAATACAACAAATAATAAACAACAACAACAACAATAATAATAATAATAAAAAAAAAAAAAGATAGAAATGAAAAAATAGAACAACAACAAGAACAACAACAACAACATATCACAAATACATATTTATGTAAATCTAATTCATTCATTAGATTATTTAAGTAAATTGATTTAGTTTAAATTTCCCTTTAAACTTCTTCTTATAATAGTTTAATTTAGAGACATAAAAATAATATTACAACCAAAAGTAAAAGTATAAATATTTAAATGATAATTTTGTCATTGATTAATTGATTAATTCAGACATGGGTTGTTCTTCAATAAAACAAAACATCTGTACCGAAAATAATTTTCCTATTTATATGCATTTATGGATAATCATATATATATATTTTTGTCACTCAACATTAATACACACACACACACACACACACACACACAGACACACACACACAATATTTTTTATTTTTTTTGTCTTTTGTCTTTTGTATAATAATCTGATCTATGAGAAAGAAGACAAATAAAAATAAAGAACAAAAGAAATTTTATGAATTGTATCTATAGAATTACATACACGATATACACGCATACAGTACAAGTAAGTACAATGTACAAGTAACTATAATGTGTTGAGAACAAGTAGTTTAAAATGTAAATACATATTTTCATTTTTCCTTTTTTCCTATTTTCCTTATTTTTTGCTTTTCCTTTTTTTTTTGTGCTATAATTTTATTAGTTAAGAAAAACAGAAAATTTGTTTATAGTTAAGAGAAAATTTCTCTTAAATAATAAATTCATTTAATTTTTGTTTTGTTGTTTTTTTTTAATTGAATTTCGTTGAAGTTCAATATAATTTTTTTTTTCGTTCAATTCACACAAATTAAATAATCAATACTAAAAAAAAAACAACAACAACAACAACAACTGATGAGTAAAATTCTATATATAAAAAAAAAAAAATCTTATAATATTTTACAGAAATAAAAAAAAGAATCTTTCAAATGAAATCATTTCCTTTTGATTATTATTCAAATACCAGAGATTCAAAATATTTGTAATTTTTTTTGTTCTTTGAATAAACTGATTTAAGGGAAATATCCTATAAAACAATTATGCTTCTAAATTTTCTTTTCTTTTCTTTTATAATATACACACACTCATACACACACACACACATAAACACACAAACACATACGCATTAATAATTATTTAATGGTTAACGTAAAACATCCAAAGATAAATACTTTTTTTTTATCAGAATTGTTGTAACTTATTTTCTTTTTTTCCTTTTTATTATTTTTTTTGCAACAAAACATTGTTTTTTTTTTTAATGTTTTAATGTTTTATTTTATTTTTCTTTTTATTTTATTTCCTTTTTTTTTTTTTTGTTCTTCTGAAAAAGAAAAGTGAGAAGAAGAATCATCATTCAGAAAGAAAAAAAAAAAAAAAACTGAATTTTTTATGATTTTTCATGTTTATTTATAGAAATATTTTTCTCTCTCTCTCTTGTCTGAGACAGACAATAAAATATTATAATTAAAAAAATACCATCAACTTCTCCAACCACCTGAAAAGTGAAGCAAGAAGAGGAAGAAGAAGAAGAAGAAGAAGAAAAAAAACGAAAAGGAAAAAGGGAAAAAAAGGAAAAAAATGATGAGAAAGACAACGGGGAAAAAAAAATTAATTAATAAGGGAAAAACTCTTTTAATGTTTTTCGCTGTTACAAAAAAAAAACAAAAAAAAAAAACACCCACAAACAAGAAACAAGAAAAAAAAAAAACAAAAACAAAAACAAAAACAAAAAGTTGAAAGAAGAAAAAAAAAAACTTCAAGAACCGGAAATAAATATCCAATTCTTCTTGTAATTTTCTTCTTCTTATTGTTTCTTCAATGTTGAATATGAAATCTGTTTATACTGATGTATTTTAATGTGTATTGTGTGTATGTATAATTTTCTAACGTCTGTGCATGTGTGTGTGTGTGTGTGTGTGTGTTTGTGTGTTAAGATTGACCTTGTACGATTTTTTTTTTCTTCACATTATTTTTACTTATTTCATTGTACGTTGTTGTTTTTTATTTTTTTTTCTAGTGTTCATATCAAATATAATCAATCATTCATAATTTTTATCAAAATTTCAGAGTATCCCCTCGTATACTTTAAGAATAAAGAGGAGGGTTGTACTTGAATATTTGTGCGTATTAAAAAGATTAGAAAAAAAAATAAATAAATAAAAGCAAAACGTTAAAAAAATTAAACGCTTTTTTTTTCTTTGTTCTGTTTTATTGTGGCAATTCATAATTACTTTTTTAATTCTATTTTTTTACAAAAAAAAATCACGTCACACTGATAATAATGTACAAAATCAATTGATGGTATATCCGTCTGTGTATCCTTCTTATAGTTTGAAAATTTACGTAAAATCTAATGGACCACTTTTAGATTATAAATACTGCGGTTATTTTATTTTTTTTTATCTAATTAACGATTTCTGATAGAAATTGATTATTAGAAATGACAATCAATTTTTTAAATATTTTCTTTTCATTTCTTTCGTAAAGTTGTCGTTGTTGTTGTTGCTGTTGTTTATAGAAGATAAGAAATTAATGAAATTATTCGTTTAGGATTTTGAGGGTCAACTCTCTGGTGTCAGATGAAGGTTAAATGTGTAATATTTTATTTTTATTCTTGTGAATTTTTAACACACACACACAAACACACACACACACACACACACATATATATTTTTGGTGGTATAACTTGTGCCAAAAAAATATCAAATTAAATTATAATTCCTGACAATATGAGTTTTTTTTTTCTATTTTACCAATTTCACAATTTTTATTCTTTAACACAAATCAATGTCAGAGTAGAAACAAAATTTTGTATTATTTTATACTAACTTTTGTTAACTAAAAAATTTAAATCATTAAATCATTAATGAATGGTTAGTTAGTGTTAGTTAGTGTTAGTAGTTAATGTGACCATTTTATTTAGAAATTAATAAAAAATTTGTAAAGAATTGTTTATTATTTAATGACGGGTAACAGACAATAAATTTAATTTTTATTCAGTAAAATAAATTCGTAAACGGGATTAACTTTCATTTTTACGTTAACCTGAATTTATTTCCTTTTCCTTTTTTTTTTTGTATTTTATAAAAACAGAAAGAAAATCATCAATTATAAACATAAAAATTTCAATAATGCCTTTTGAACCTAAACCATCCGGCTATCAAAACATAAAATAGGTTCAACTAAAAGGGTTACAACTATTAAATAAAACAGATTTTTATAGGCTTCAAGTTTAGTCAAATCTAATTTAGTTACGTACATAATCTTATTGTTTAAAGGAAAAACTATTTCATTTCATTTTTAATAAAATCAAATGATAAATCACAAAAATCTAATCAATAATAAATTAATTTTTTTATATTTTCAAAATTTAAATTATTGATTATTTTTAATTATTGATTTTTTTCTATAATTTTTTTTTTTTTTTGAAGATTATTTTTTGACATTCTTTTAATAATTAATAAATCTTAGTTAATTTATTAGAATTTTTCTTATCAATTTATTAAACTTTATTGAAATGATTGAATTATTAAGATTGCATATAAATTATAATGTTCATGTACCCAAGTACACGGTTAAATGATCAATTGAAATTTAATATTTTATGATTGTTAATTTTTGGTACATCTCATTTATTTTGTCACTCACAATCACAATCAGTGAAGGAGACAACCAATACAAATAAATATAATAAATAATGAACGTACGTAAATTTTTTTTTTATTTCAACAATTTTTAGTATGTACATTGAATTCAATCGATCATAATAAATAGAAAATGTTATTGTGATTAATTGAACAATCATCGGAGTTTTTTTTTTTTAAATCGATTTAACTCTGATTATGATTACACATTTCTCTTTTTATTTCTTGTTGTTTGTTTTTTTTTTGTGTTTTTTATTTTTTATTTTTGCTTTTTTCGTTTTTTTTTTTTTTTTGTTAAAAATTATTATCATCAATTTAACCAAAAAACGTACACACACGCATACATGAAAAAAATATAGATATACACACACACACATACACATAGATATATGGAGAGAGAGAAAATATGTTGTGGTATTCAAAATGGAATACAAAAACTCAGACAGTAAATTTTGTCGATTCAAAATACAACAAAAAAAAAAACTCGTTTTTAAATCGACCAAGCTCTCATGTGACCAAAAAAAAAAATTATTTAATAGCTGGGAGAGTGGTGTAAAAGGGAAAGAAGTTAGTCCTGTGTTTAGGGGGATGATGCGGTTGATGATATTTTTTTTTTTGTACCAATCTATAGAATGAATTCATATTATAGGATATAGTTTAGCTTTAAACAGTGAGAGAGAGACGGAGAGAGAGGAGAGAGGGAGCGAACTATAAAGACTTTGTGGGTTCAGACGTTCAGAGATAATTACATTATTGTTATATTTGTGAAAACATAAAAATATATTAAGAATGAGATGGGTGGAGAAAGAAAGAAAAAAAATAAATATCGCAAAGAAATTATTTATTTATTGGCTAAAATGTAAACAATTTTCATTCTCAATTTTCCTCTCGTACTTTTTTTTTTGTTGTTATTCATGAAAAACGTTTTTTTTTTCTTTTTATACAGAAAAGAATATTATGACGATTGAATGGAAAATTCTGGTTGGGAAAAGGGACAAAAGGGTACAAAACAAAAAAAAAAAATATATATATATATATGAAAGAGAAGGGATAATAATTTTTTTTTTCCCATATTATTTGTTGTTGTTGATATTATTATTGTTGTTGTTGTTGTTGTTGTTGTTGTACTTGTTTTTGTTATTTTAGTTATTATACGCGTTGAATAGCCTAAAATACATAAAACGATGTGTGGAAAATAAATTAGTGTGTTAGAATGGAGAAACCCATCCGAATATAAAAGAAAAAAAAACAACAACACAAAAAAAAAAAAAAATGAAACCAAAAAAAAAAAAAACATTGGATTGGAAGGTGGGTTTGTGGGTGGTTAAATAGTTTGGGTTTCAGCAGAATGAGTATATTGTTGTTGTATTTGTTTTTATTTTTATTTTGTCAATATGAGAAAAAAAACAAAACACACACACACACACAATGAACAATTGGTCCCATTGGACTGGTTATAATTGGGTGGTGATTGTAATATATTCTAAGTGGAAGGATGGTGTGGTGGATTTTAATTTTAAATGAAGGCGCCAGAATTATTATATTATAATTTTATCTATATACTTTACTCTTTTACATAAAATATCCAAAATTCATACCAAATCAGACTCAAACAAAAACAATATAATTTTTTTAATTTTAATTTAAATTTAGTTGCTGTATTAAAAATCATTTATCCAATGAATTCAATTAAATAAATAAATTAAGATCAGAGAATTAATAAAAGTAAAAAATAAAACCATTATTATCGTAATCGGATATTAGAAAATTGTTATAAAAAATTATTTGACCGATCGCAAAAAATAATAATTTGGTTTTCTTTTTTATAAATTTTTTTTTTACCACTTTTTGTATTTTTATTATATTTGTTTGTTTGTGTTGGGATAGAGATTTATGTGTTTTTGAGAAAAAGGATTTGTAAAAAACAAAGAAAACAAAACAAAACAAAAAAAAAAAAAATTAAAGCAGACGACCTCCCTTAGAGGAAATTTTCCTCTTCTTCTTCTTCTTCTTGTGTTTATTGCATTTTAGTGTATTTTTCTTCTTTTTTCTTTTTTTGTTCTAAATGTATAGAAAAATAGAACAACAAACGTTTAAAAGGATATACCGACAAATAAATAAAACAACAACAACAACAACAACAGCAACAACAACAGCAACAAAAACAATAAGACAACGACACATCTGTTTATCTCTTCCTCTGCTGATAATTATTTAGGCGTTTTTTTTCCTCCTCTTCATCTTCTTTTATTTTCATCTTAATTCTTAATCTTCTCTTCGTCTTATTTTTTGATGTTTCTGTAATTTTTTCTCTTTGAAACTTTTTTTTTAAAATTTTTCTTTTTTCTTTTGAGAATTTTGATTGTTGTTGCTCTTTTTGTTGCTGTAGTTGTTATTGTTATTGTTGTTATGTAGTTATATAGTTGTTGTTGTTGTTGTTGTTGTTATTGTTTATCTCTAAAAAGGTCCTAAAAATTATGATACACACAACATAACACAACATCTGCTTTTAATTGATTCACTATTATATGTTTTCTCTGTGTCCTGTTTTGTCCTCTTTATTCCTTTTTTTTTCCCTTCACCATCTTTGACAAAACAGCAAACACACATACACATACACACACACACAGACACACACCCACCCACATAAATTGTCTATCGCTATCTTCCTGTATGTGAGTGTGTGTATATAGGAACGTTGTTGTATGTGTTTGTGACATCAAAAAGATGTTGATGATGTTTATGATGATGATCCAATGATGGTTTCTTTTTTTTTTTTTTTTATTATTATTTTTTGGTAATGGGTGAAGATGAGAGGAGTTTTCTTCCTCTTTTTGTTGCAAAGAATTTTTTTTTTCTTTTTATTCTTCTTCTGTTATTATGTGTGTGTGTGTGTACAGGGTTTTTTTTTTTCTTATAAATTTTTTTGTTATCAAATTTCCATAAAGATTTTGCATGCACTGGTTGTGTTTGTATATTATTCAAATTGAAGAACTCTTCAGCATCAGCCATTCGTTTTTGTTGTTGTTACTTTTTTTTTCTGCCTTTCAATACAGAATGTATTTATATTTTTCTTTTTATTTCTTATCGTTTTTTTTTTCTCTGTTAGCTCTTATTATTTTATTTTAAAAGACGACATTTAATAGCAAATTCATGAATTAATTAAGTAAAGGAAAAAAAAAGAAGAAGAAGAAGAAGAAGAATAGAGTAATACTTAGAAAATCGCGAAATGAAAAGATATATTTTTTTTTTTAGTTAGTTAGAAGAATTAAATTTTTACATAAAATTTGAATGATGTGATATTTTGTGGTTTTTAAATAGTTTCTGTAAGAAAATCAATTAAAAAAATGAAACTAAATGAGAAACGGATTTTTAATGGATTTTTTTTATGATTCGTTGAGGTTTTTTGTTATGCTAAATATAACCAGACCAGAATATTTTAGTTATAATGGAATGATATTTTTTTCTATTCGTATATTGGCATTAACGTAAGGTAGTATGGAATATTTAAATTTCTTTTGTTTTATTACAATTCAAAATTTTAATCTAAATTATTTATATAAATTATTGAATCCCGTGTTTAACTTATCCGGTGTCTGTACTTATGACAGGATTCTAAATTCTTTTAATAAACATCAAATCGATTTTTTTCTTTTGTTATTAAAATTAATGAGGTAAAGTATCCTGTTTTTTTTTTCAATTAAATTTAAATAAATCAATTTAATTTAATTGAATTAAAATTAGAAATTGTAACTAAACATTATTTGGTAAATTATGATAAAAATAAATGTAAAATGTCTGATATTTATCGGATGTATATACAATTGAAATAACATTAAAATATTTAGGGATATATTTAGTGTAATTCACATTAGCATAAAATAAATCTTTAGGACTTTTGTTTTTTTTGTTTTTTACAAATTTTTGAAAATAAAATTGATAAAGTTGATATTTTTAGAACAAATTAAAAAAAAAAAAAATCAATTGATTTAAATCTTGATTCTTTTTCTATAAGATATCAATTGATTTAAATCAATGAATCCATTGTGTTAACACAATTTCTATTTTCTATTTTCCAAGAACATATAAATGTGTTTTTTTTTTTATATGTAATAAATAAAAATAAATGAAATGCACAGGGTATGGTTAGTTTCAAAATCAAATCAAAAAAAAAAAAAAAAAAAGAAAGAAGGAAAATAAAAAAAAAAAATTCTGAAGTAATTTGAACAATTCAAATCATACAAGGCAATTTCTGAACTATATAAAATAATATGAATCACTTGATAGATGAAAATTAATTCAAAAAAAAAAAAAAATTTTATGAATAATATTTGTAACAATTCAAATGTAATTCTGAATATAATACGCATCACGAGATGCTGACCAAATTTTTTTGTTTTTCTTTTTTTTTTTTTTGTTTTCATTTGTTGGATTTATATATTTTTTTTTATGAAATGCTCTTTTCTATGCTTTATGTTGATCTAACAAAACGAATTGCAAATAATGGAAGTAAAAAAATAAATAATATGTAACTCTAGTTACATGGACATTGTGTAGGTGTGTGTGCGTTTGTTTGTATATAAATATTTAGTTGGCAGATGACCAAAAAAAAAAAAATAAAAAGAAAAATCTGCATTTTGATTTTAATTTTATACTGAAGAGGAAAATCAAAAATCATTCAATCGTTATGTGGAGGGCATTTGTTTTTCTTCTTTTATTCTCACACTTTTTGTTGTTGTTGTTGTTGTTGTTGTTATTGCTTTTTCTTTCTTTCTTTCTTATGTCTAGTTTTACTTTTTCTCACTTATAATATTCTAGTTGTTAGTTCTTCTTATTTCTCTGTTCTTTCTTCAATCTTATGTAAATTTTATCACCTTTTATTTCTTATAACTTTTTAAATATATATATATATATATATATATAGATATGTAGATTATATAGATATGTAGGCATATATATAATCGTATTATAAACAAATACATAAATATCAAAAAAATAAAATGTATGCATAGATATAAATTGAAATGTGAGACAAGAAATTAAATCCTACGCACTAAACTAATGACATTTTATACTTTTTTTTTATATTTGTTTATTGTTGTTGCTGGGGTTGTTGATTTTTTTTTTTCTTTTTCTTTTTCTTTCTTTTAATATCTAAGTACATAATATGTAAAATTATATAGTATGCTCATGTACGTATTTATAGTAAAAGTAGTAGATATAAATAAAGTATATTATGTACATTTATGTACCTCTCACTTATGTACGTAAAAAAAACAACAAAAAAAAAAAATAAATAAAGCAAACAAACAAATAAACAAAACATTAAAATCTGCAAACATAAAAAATTCTTTTTTTTTTTTTTTTGTGTTTTATTTTTACGTTGTCCTGTTTATAAAGTTCAAAATTGAGGTGGAGGTAGAAAATAAATGAATAAATGGAGCAAAAAAAAAAAAAAAAAAGAAGAAAACATTCAGCATCACTAATTTATTTCAATAATAAAAAAATAAAAAAAAAAAAAAGAAAAAACAGAAAAGAAAAGAAAAGAAAAGAAAACAAGAAAAACAGACAAATAAAATAAATACAATTTATAAAAGCAGACGAAAATTAAATTGTTGTTCTTCTTGTTACATATTTTCAAATTATCTTCTTATAAAAGTGTAAGAAGACATTTTCTTCTTCTGATAAATTTTCTTTTATTCAAAACGTATACTTGTTATAAAGACGTGAAATAAATTATTATTTCAATTTTTTCTTTCTCTCTTTTCTATCTCTTTCTTTCTTTTTCTTTTTCTTTTTCTTGTTATAGGAAATAAAAAAAAAAAAAATAAATGGCGACAGAAGACAAAATTTCGCAGAAATCAGAATGTCGGTGGCTGGCTGTTATTATTATTGTTGTTGTTGTTGCTTGTTGCTACAAATTTTGTGTTATTGAAATTGAGGGTTGAATTTTATTTTGTACAGGAAATCAAGTTTTTTTTTCTCTGTCTCCATTACTCTCGCTCTTTTCATTTTTCCATTCTTTTTTTTTTTTTTCTTTTGGAGACTTTTTTTTTTCAGCTGTCATAATTCAATATAAATGTTTTATATTATAATATGCCCACGTTCCATAAACATAAATAAGAAAGAAAGAAAGAAAAAAAAAACTGTCAGTCTGTCTGATAATATTTTGTGTGTGTGTCTCGTATTTCATCGTGTGTCCATGTCCATCCATTCACTAATATTTACTTATATAGATCAGATTTAAAAGAAAAAAAAAACTGCTTCTTTTAGTTTTTTTTTATTTTTCTTTTTGTCGTATTAATTTTTCTTTTTGTAATTTGATCGGTGAGAAAAATTATATATTTGCATCTGTTTTTTTTTTTTTAATATTACAAACTTTTGTTGTTCGCGTGCTATTAATTCTTTCATTTTTTTCTTTTCCTTCTTTATTTCATTTACATATGAAGGTGGAAAATGAAGTAAAAAATTTTTTTTTTTAATGAGTGTAGGTACACACTCACAATAACAGGACACAAAATAAAAACACTAAAGAGAAAAATATAAAATATAAAAGAATAAAAAAAAAAAAAATGATTGACTCATTTAAAATTTATTAATTATAAACATTGACGAGGACTATTGCTAAAATCTGTCATTATACTAATTCCCATTAAATACGAAATTCAACAATAAATATAATGAAATTGATAAAATCAATTTTCGGTATTAAGAAAATTCGATATATAAAGATATAAATATTTTGTTGTTTTAGAAACAGAAGGGAAGAAGAAAAAAAGGAAAAGAAAAGAAAAAAAAAAAAATTGGAACCCAAATCTGGAACTAATTTACGATCGAATATAGGATTATAGAAGGATGTTGAGGTGAAGTTTTAGGGGTAAAAATATATACGTACATTATGTTGTATAGATAATATATATGTATAGGAAATAACACCCATACTATATTATATATAAATGTGTGTGTGTGTGTATATGCGTATATATTGTGTACGTAATCTCCGGTTCATAACCCTGCGATAAAAGATCAAATCGTCTCAATTCTCATTATTATTATTATATATAGCGAATAGGTATATATATATCCATAAACACACACACACACGTATACACACACACATAAATAAGTATATTATATTCGATTCGATTCTTTTGCTTAATGTTACGGTCAAATTCATTCTGACATTCCAATGATATCATATTTTGATTGATTGATTTTTACTTCATATATTTATATAAGAAATCGTTTTTATAGTTGTTGTTTTCTTTTATTATGATTCTTTTTTTTTTTTTATTAACATTTTTCTTATAAAATAAAAATTAAAAATAAACGAAAAAAAAAAAAAAAGAACAGAAACAAAAACAAAAACAAAAACAATAAAGGAACGAACGAACGTATATAAAATATACATAAACAAGGTAAAAAATATTCATCATCAAAAGAAACAAAAAAAAAAAATAAAAAAAGAAACAAAAACAAATACCTTAATCTTGTCTTTTATACATTTAACATAAATTTTCGTTTTTTGTCTTTTTGCGCTTATGTTGGCGGCAATATATTATTGTTCGTTATTTATATATATATATATATATTTATACATTGTTATCTCTCTCTCTATTTTTCTCTTTCTATTTCTGATTTATTTCAATATCGAATAATTTCAATATATTTCCAATATTAATATATTATTCTTATTCATTTTATTGTATTTTTTCTGTGCGCTTTTTTTCACTCTACCTCTCCCTCTCTCTCTCTCTCTCTCTCTCTCTCTCTCAAAACATGTAACAAAAATATTTCAATAAAATGAAATGAAAGAAATATTTATAAAAATACTGGCAAAAAAAATATATAAACAAAAAAAAAAAGAAGAAAAATGTTCACATACGATACGATGTTATTGACCATCTTCACATCTGAGTCAAGACCATCACACACACATATAGGTATAATATTCGTTTTTTCTATACATTTTGTATTTTGTTTATTTATTTTAGATATTTTAAAACAAAAAAAAAAAAAACAAGAAGAAAATAAAAGAAAATTGCAGAACTGAAAGAAAGAAGAAAAAAAAAAAAATAAACTACATAAGAATAAGTCATATCTACTTCTTATTTATATATTCATAAATAAATTTTTAGTATATTTCTTGCCGGTTTGCATTAAATGTGCATTTATTTTTGTCCTTATATTTTTTTTCTTCATTTCTTTTCTTATTATTATGAGTTGTGGAGAGACGACATTCAGCAAAAAAAATTATGTGGTCACATAAATATATATATTTTTTAAAATTTTAAGTAACGTCGTGTTCCTCTCCAGTAACCACCTTCTTTCGTTACATTATAATTCAAAGAAATAAAAACAACAATAAAGGAGAAAAAGAAAAAAAAAGAAGAAAAATAAAAAATGACGTTGAACACACACATAAATTTGACCCTCAGACCTCTTTCTGATCAACTCTTGATTTTAAATATTTTTTTTCTTTATATAAAAAAAAACAACAACGAAACAAACACAAAAAAAAATAAGTGTATTTTTGTATTTTGTGTTTTTATAAAGAAAAGAAGTTGAAATGAAATGAAAATAAGTTAAAATAAGTATAAGGAATAATATCAGACTGCGCTATGTTTGTCTTGTACATTTTTCATATTATTATTATTATTATTTATTTTTTTGTCATTGTCGTCGTCTTAAAATTAAAAAATAAAAATAATAAAAAAATTTGTAAGAAATTTATAAAATAAATGCATACATATAAATACGCACAATACAAAAGTAATATTGTTTAACAATAAGATTAAACGAAGGTGTGAATGATTTCATCTTATACATAAAGTATTATTTTTTTTTTTTCGTTTCGTTTCGTTTCTTTTTTTTTATATTGTTTTGTGTCTTTCACAACATTGTTAAGAAATTCATACAGAAAAAAAAAAACAACAACAACAACAACCAAATAATATACTCGAACAGAAGAAAAAAAAAATAAAATCAAAAGATTTACCTTCTTAAAATATAATAAACTTTAACGTCGTCGTCGTCGACAAAAACAACAACAACAAAAACAAAAACAAAAAAAGAGAATGGACTTTTTTTTTTATGTTTTGTTTTAATTTTTTATTTTTTATTATTTTTTTATTGTTATTTTACCTACTTAAGTTAATTTCAGATTAACATTTTCTTTAACAATCGAACTTTTGACATTAGGTAGAACGAAAAAAAAGAAACAAAAACAAAAAAAAAAAAAACAAAAACAAAAAGAAAAATAAAAAACAAAAAAAAAAGCAAAAAAAAAAAAAAGAATAAAAAACTAGAAACAAAAAGAAGTCGTGATATAAAGTTCAATCGATAATTAACCCAAAATAGTTAAAAATAAAAATGGGTTTTAATTATAAAATCATGATTTCAAAATAAGTTAAATTCATTATTGTTTGAATTGAACAAAAAACAACAAAATAAAAAAATGAACCTCTAAGAAATGATCTTCAACAATAATTTATAAAAATTAAATGAAGATAATTAAAATAAAAGCAAATGAATTACTTTGTTTAGATGAATTTTATATACTGTGACTGTGAAGCATATTATTATCCATTAATTAACGAACATATTTTATGTCTTACAAAATTAAAAGATCAATTTAAAATTCAACACAGAATGAAAAAAAAAAAATAGTGACAGCAAAATCTGATGAAACAAAATAACTTTTTGTTTTTTTAGTTGTTTGTCTAAATTTGATTATAACAAATTAAAAAATATTTATCCAGTTATATTTATTTATTGTTATTATTCGGTTTATAATTTACATAAAAAAAAAAAAAAAAAACAAACAAACAAAAAAAAATGTTCAAGAACAGAGTACAATGTTTTGTTTTTTGTATTTTCTTTTACAAAACAGAGAGAGAGTGATTTACAAGAAAACCAATTAATAAAATTTAAAATTGATCAAAGTATTTTTATTTTTGTTAAATGTCAGATACAAAATATTTTGATGTCTCTACAATATTTAGTTTCAATTTTTAATTTTCTATTCAATAAATCTTTACCGAGTTTGCATAATTGTTTTTTTAGCTGTCTCAAAAAATATTATTTCAAATGTAACAAAACACTTTTCTTTTTACTCTAATTTTATTTAATTTCTTTTTTTTATTGATTTGTTTATTTGTCTTGTTTTTATTTTTTTTTTGTTGGTGTTGTTGTTGTTTTAGTTTCTTTTCAATTCGAATTCAATTTAATGTTAGATTTTTTTTGTTTTTTGTGTAATAAAGTTAACAAGGTCTTAGACACATATATTGATTCCAATTTATATTCCACTTAAAAATTAATAAATTTTTTCGTGTTAATTTATTAATTTACAAATTTACAAAAAAATTTCAAAAATAAATTATGATTTTTATGTAAATTAGAATAGACTTAGTTAAAAACAATATAATACAATAGTGTATAATATTTAGTGTTTATTAATTTTATTTGTTGTAAAGTAAAATTATATATAAAGTTGATAAATATAATTAAAATTAGTAGATAGGTGTGACATGATAACGTTAAACGTTAATTTTAAATTTTAAATGTTAATTTGTTTTTTGTTTCTTTTTTTTTTTGTTTCACTAAAATTGGTACAAATTTAACGATCTATAAACGTTAAATTTATACCAATTTTAGTGAAGCTTTTTAAATATTTTTTTGGCAAATTTTTTATAAATATATATAATACTATTTTAATTTAACAAAATAAACATCGTTATTGTTGTCATTTCAATTAGAATATTAAAATCGAAAATAATCAAATTATTGTTTATTTTGATTTTATTTTCTTAGAAATTTGTCGTCTGTAAAGTAACTAATAATCATCAAATAGTTCATGTTCATGAATTTTTATTAATAATTAAAAAAATTTATTTACAAGAATTTAAACTATAAAATTTATTATTTATTCCATTATAAAATAATATTTTCACTTTAATGGGTTGGGTTTATTTGTGGAATGCATTCATGTGAATCTTATAAATTTTTTAAATGAATAATTCCAATGTAAGATAACTTTGTTCGTATTTGTTATTATTATTATTAGATTTGTTTATATAGTTGAAGTGAAAAGAAATGTATATCATATTTTCCGTACTTAAATAATACAAATAATTTAGATTACTGATACTTGAAATCAGTAAAAATTAAACTGATCTTTTAAAGTATAAAATATACAAGAAATTTTCTTTAAGGTTCCAATAATTGATACATACGAGTATCATAGAATTTTTTGATTAATATTTACAAAATAGTAAACAAAAAGAAAGTTAATGCTCACATATAAATGCATAATCACAAAATTTAAAATTATACTACACGTACCATTCGGTACATGACAATATGGTACATGAAAATGTCATTAAAAATTTACCAATTATTTGAACACAATATTAACATTAACATTAATTTTATAAAATAAACCTAACATCATATAAGAATAAAATTTTGACTAATTTCGAACAAATTCTGATTGTAATGTGTAATGTGTAAAAATAAACAATTTCTTATGTGATGTTAGTGAATTCGATTTCTGTGATATTTTATGGTGAAAAGAAAAAATAGATAAGAAGAATCAATTCAAAAGAAAACAAAAAATCATTTATCCTTTTTTTTTCTTCTTCTTCTTTCATTTATATACGTACTTTTTTTTTTTTTACTCACTCTACTTATTCTTTAGCTATGTTCTCTATGTTTGTTGTTTCTATTTTTGGCTGCTGCTGTTGTTGTTGTTGTTTTTTCTGTTATGGATTATCATCCCCAAAAACCTTATTAGGGTCGAAACATTTTGACGACAATATTCTATTTTGTCACCCATTTGAAATTGTACTTGTACCTCTATAATAAATATGTACATAGTGATGTTTATATAGAATGTGTATTTGCAGAGCTTTATACAAGTATAGTACTATATTAAATTGGTTGAAAAAAGAAAATGGTTTTGTTGGTGGGTAAAGATGATAATAGAAGTAGGGGGTGTGGGGTATGTTGGGATAGTAGGAGGGATGAAAAATGTAAAGAAATGATGGTAGAAGGTTAAATGTTAAATTTTCAATATGGAGACGAGGTCAAATAATTTTTATTTTTTTGTTTTCTATGATTTTTTGTTCAACATTTGTCTCATCTATGTATTTGTGCTTTTATTAAAAATGAAAAAAACAAATAAGTGAAAACAATTTTATATACCCCTATTTCTATGTATTTATGTATTTATGATAATTATAATAATATCCAGACAGACAGTTATATACAATAAGTATATGATTATAATTGTCGTATTTATTTTAGACATTAAAATGAATATTATGTTTTAGTTTTTGTAGAGTTTTCAAATATTTTTAACACAATTACATATAATAAAAAATATAGTTAAAGATTATTAGGTCACAGTTACCTAATAGATTTATATACCAAAAAAAAACATTATTATTTATATATTATACACATAAACATAAAAATATATATTCTATAAGTTTTCTATTGAATTTTATCAAAAAGAAAAAGGAAAACAAAAAATACGAAACATTATTGATGTATTTATACAAAACAAAAACAAAAAGTCTTAAATACTTATAATATTTTTATATCCGTGTTTTAATAAATCACATTTTTCGTCTAGTATAGTTAAAGAAAATGTAAAGATATTGAAGAAGGGAAGAAAAAAGAAAAAGGAGAAAAAAAAACACAAGAGGCATTTTCTGTCCCATTAAAGTAGACACATATATATATATATAAATTATATTTAATGAAAATGGTTCGGTTATATATATATAGATATATAGATATATTTATCCCTTTCAAACACTTAAAACCAACAAATTTTTACAACACGGAAAATTTACTCTCCCAACAAAAAAAAAAAAATATAATAATAAATTTTACTATGTAATTTACGGATTTAAAAAAAAACAGACGATGAATAAGAAGAAATGAGTGAAAGAGAAAGTAATGTAGAGTGAGAGATAGAGAGAGTGAGAAATTGAAAGAAAGAAAGAAAAAAAAAAAGTAAACCATAAACAACCGTAGTGTTTATCAAAATGTAATAAATGTCAGTATCTGTCACCCTAAAATGGGTAACAAAAAACATGAACATTGCAATAAAAATACAAATAATTTGTTTGCTTCAATTCATTCTCGTTTTCATTTCTATCTCTACTCTAAATATACATTAAGTATAAAATAAATAAATAAATAAATAAACAAAAACAAAAACAAAAACAAAAAAAAACAAAAAAGGAGAAAAAACCCTTAAATTAACTGACTACTTACACCCAGCACCCAACATCCCCATTTCCTTAAACAACTTTTTCCTTTTGGTTCTGGTTTTGTTTTTCCTTTTTTTTTTTATTTATAATTTTATACTTTCCATTTTGGTTTTATAGGATTTTCTTTTTTTTTTTTTTTAAAAAAAATGAACGTATTAAGGTAACATACCATGACGTAATATGTTTTCTCTCTTCTCTCTTCTCGATTTTTTTTTTGTTTTTTTTTTTTTTTGGCAATTGACATGATTTGTTACATTTATAGCCGGTGAATAGCCATAATACGCACACTCATAATATAAAATACACTTTTTACTATTCCCATAATAATATTTAAGAAAAATAGAAAATGAGAACCAAAAAGAGAGAGAGAGAGAAAAAAAAAATGAGTGAATGAAGTTGGAAAATAGAAGAAAAGAAAAAAATGTGAAAAAATGATGAAAAAAAAAACACCTCAAACTCAATAACAATTGTTTTCAGAATCAGAGAAAGAATCTTACATTAATATATTTTTTCATTTCTAACAAGTGGAACGACCACGATTATGTCACAAGTAAAAATAGGACAAAAACAAAAACAAAAAAAAAAGACGGTTGTGAAAAAAATATATATCTGGAAAAAAAAAATAAGAAAGTCGAACGAAAGAAGAAAAAGGAAAGAAAAAAAAACAAAAAAAAAAATGAAAAATGTTTGAGGGACAAAAAAGAAAAGGAAAAAAAAAGTAATATAGAGGAAATGGAAAAACGGCAGGCAAATAACATAAATAAATAATAATACCTACTTAATAATATCTAATAATAATACATTTTTCTATTTTCTTATAATATTCAACAAAAGAATAATCGAATTACATTATTATAAGATTTGTATATATTGACAATCGACAATCGACAATCGACAATTGACAATTGAAAAAAATGTGACTAAAAAAGCAAAAAATATAAAAACAAAAAACCAAAAAAAAAAAAAAACAAAAAAATAAAAAAGGAAAGAAGAAGAAAATAGATAATAAAAAGGAAATACTAAAGAAAAATTTGTGTAAGGAAATTGTACAAATACAAATATATTTTTATAAGTTAGGATACTGTGTAGAGTAAGATAAGAATTTGGATAAAGTGAAAGACAGAGAGACAGAGAGAGATAGACATGAAGAAATATGATAGAGAAACAAATAAAATTATAATATAATAGAACTCAAAGTCTATAATCACATACACACACACACACAACATACACACACACAACATACACATACACAACATACACACACACATAAAATACCCATATATCTATATATAGAAATTTTATTTGAAAAGCTTTATCAAAATGTATCTGTCGTATGCCATTGGAGCTTTTTCGACATTGATTAATTGATACAGTGATATATTGGTTGTTAGATAAAAATAAAAATATAAATAAAAAAAAAAGCAAAAAAAAAAGCAAAAAATAAAGAAAAAAGAAAAGAAAAAATGAACGAAAGAAAAAATGTGAAAGAAAAATTAAAAAATAAACGATTTTATACTTTCACTTGTAAAACTTTTTTTTTTTGTCAAAATAAAAAAAATGATGTTTTTTTTTACTTCTAATAATTTTATAACGGTAAAACAACAAAAAAAAAAACAAGAAAAAAAATTTATGTAATCGGACAATTTATTATAAAAGATGAAAATGAAAGAGAAAATTCTTCCATTAGAAAAATTGATTTAATGAAAATTTTCAAATATATTTTTTTTTTATAAAATTCTTTTTTTTACTGAATTCAATTCAATTCAACGATAAATAAAATCCAAAAGAAATGCATTTG
Source organism: Pedicia rivosa (assembly GCA_963082725.1). Taxonomy (NCBI): domain Eukaryota; kingdom Metazoa; phylum Arthropoda; class Insecta; order Diptera; family Pediciidae; genus Pedicia; species Pedicia rivosa. The sequence goes on along the minus strand of OY720156.1, from coordinate 2,679,991 downwards.
TATAAAAAAAACGAGTATTAATTTTTATGAATATTGTGTGTGTGTGTATTGGTGTGTGTGTGTGTCAGATTAAATTATTTTAGAATTTTGTGTTGACTAATCCATACATAAAAGTAAATTATATTAAGATAATGATTTTTTTTTTGTTGATTCAATAAACCTTCACATTATTTTTTTGACAGATTAAAGTTCACAACAATTTCTTATTCCTGTGAAATTAATCACGACACATATAAATCGGCTTATCCATTACATAGAGGACAAATTTTAATTATGATTATAGTTTTCTAAAAAATTATTTACCCTAAAAAAAAAAAACAAATTATTAAACCACGTTACTATTCCCCCCCTATATATAAATTAATCTGACACTGTGAACAGTGTAACGTCTATTAATTTATTAAATGATTAAAGTTTATTCTTTTTTTTCAATAGAAACCATAAAATTCTATAGTAAATTGGACCAATGATAAATCTAACAAAAAAAAAAATAAATGTAATCCAACACTGTACTCCTCACTAATTCTAGAAATTTTTATTTTCATTATATTTTCATTGGTCTTGATGAAGATCTATTCGTAATAATACAAGAATAAAAGAAAAACACAAAAATATGTAATATTCAAAATATACAATATACATTTTATGGTAAAGTTAAAATGTAGACAAAATAATAAAAAAAAATACAAGACGAACAAACTAAAAAAAAATATTCTAAGTAAATAAAAAGCGTGAACGCTTTGTACCCAGAATACAGCCGCGTATAGTACATAAAAAATGCATATACATTACGTTTGTATTCTGTTAATAGAGTTCGAAGAATAAGATTAAGGAAGAAGAAAAAAAAAATGATAATAAATAAAAAGAAGAACACCAAATTTGTTTTGTTTTTATTTAATGTTTTTACATATGGCTCAAAGAAGATGAAGATGAAGATGAAGATGAAGATGAAAAAAAATATATATATAAAATAAAATGTGAAAGACTTAAAAATAAGATGAATCTTGTGAAGAAAGAGAGAGAGAGAGAGAGAGAGAGAGAAAAAATACAAAAACAAAAAGAAGAAGAAAAAAATTTGGTTCATCTTATATTCTCAATATGTGTTGTTCTGACTTGACCACAAAAACTTAAAGGGGGGTCGGTCATTTGTTTGTTCTGATTTTATATTATGCTATTTAGTCTATGGATCTTTTTTTTTTTTTTCTTTTCCTTTCTCGCATTTAACTTTTAACTTTTGATTCTTTGACCTGTGGAGTCGGTAAATAGTCAAAGGTTAAAACAATTTTCTATTGTCTTCTAGTTGTTTTTTTTTTCCTCTTCATTCTTTAAGGAAAATATAATAGATTTCAATTGCTTGTAAATAAAATTGATATACTCCGTTCAGTCTTCTTTTAAAAATCTAAACATATTGAATGTGTCTTTAAAAAGATCTTATTCTGTTTCTTTTCTTTTTTTTTTTCTTTATTATTGTTGGTGGGTTTTTTTTTTTGTTATTATTGTGTTCCTTCCTTTTCTCCTTTTACTTTAGGGAAAATATATATAAAAAAAAGTATAAAGGCGGAAAAAAGAGAAAATAAAATAAAAAATAAATAAAAAGAAGAAAAAGGAAAAAAAAAAAAACACAAGAAGGAAAGGATATGAGAAATTGACTGGACACGGGACTAGACGAAGATTGTCGGCATTCTTTTTGTGATTTATTTTATTTTATATATATATTTTTTTTCTTTCCCTTTTTTTTTTTATTTTCGCTTTATCGTCTTCATCTTAATGGAGGAAGAAAAAAAAAAAAAGAAAATAGAAAAAAAAGCAAGCATAAGGAAAAGAAAAGAACAAAAAGAAATGTACATAAAGAAAGTGAGAAAGAGAAACGAGGTAAAGATAATATAATCTATAAATGGTCATACACGAACACTAAATATATAAATAATTATTTTGTGTGTAGGAAGGGTGTTAAAAATTATATATCTATACACACGCTATAATCACACACACACACACACACATATACACACACACAGCCACACATTAATGCACATATTCAACATAATGTAATATATTATATTCTACTACTATAAAATTTTTGTTCACTTAACACCTTCCATTATATAATCATGTACAAAAAGAATATTATTTAACTACGATAATATTTCATATATAAAAAAAAGAAAATAGTGTAATATTTATAAGGATATCTCAATCTTAATCATAGATTTACACCATTCACATACATTTATAATCTGTACACATAGGTATAGGTAGACAGAGAAACTTACAAAGACTTTTATTCTCTTAAATATATATATTTAGGCTGCGTCCGAATGTTTCCCTAAAATCTAAACTTCGTACTAAATTATTCGAAAACCGTCCGAAAGTTTCCCTCGATTACTAAACTTCGCACTAAAATATGTCAAATGAACGAGTGTGCTCACGACTACACTAGCTCCCTAAACTTGATTAAAAAATTAAAAAAAAGTTGCAAAACTTAATAATAATGGAAAAAGAAAAACTTAAATGTAAGTAGTAATATTATATAAATAATTTTATTATTATTTAAAAGATTTTTTTTTTAATTTAACATAACCTATTTTTTCAGTAACTTCTGATGACATAAGAAAAATAATAAATTTGCGGGGAATTATATTTCAGTCTTATTTTACGGGAAAGAAGTATAATTATGCGGAGGAGAGTGAAGTTAAAATATTATCTTTTGAACAGAGTGAAATTAGCTTCGGAATAAGATCGAACAAGTGAGACTTCCGGACAGCATCGAGTGCTAGTTTTCGAAATAGAATAGAATCGAGTTTAGGAAGTAGTGCAAGGGAAACATTCGGACACGGCCTTAATGTTGTGTTTTTCTTCTCCTTTTTATTTTTGAGTTTTGTTTTTTTTTTCTTTTTGTTGTTGTTGTTGTTGAAATGAATGAATAAAAGAAAGAAAGGAAAAAAAAAATGAATGAACGAATGAAATGAACGAAAAAGAAAAATGAAAAGAAAAATCAAAAAGATATTTTGAAATTAAATATTGAATAAAAGATGATATATTTAGATGAGATGAAAAGATGAGATATTTAAAAAATAAATATATCATTTTATATTTACAGTGAATTGTAATAGAACAGTTTTTTTTTTCTTCACACAAGTAACACACTATTTAATGTCATACAAATATATTTTATTTTATCTTTTTCATTCATTAAAACAACTTGACTTTATTTATTTCATTTTTTTCTTTCTTTTCTTTCATTTCATTTTACGAATGAACGACATACGAATTTATGTTGTACTTTACTGTATCATATAAAGTATACCAATATTTTCTAAGTTTGAATAAAATATTCAGTGAAGATACTTTAAAAATAAAAAATCTTTTCTTTTTTTTTTTGTTTTTTTTCCCCCTTAATAATGATGGGATAATTATTACTTTACATCTAGATTTTTGAACTGATTTTATCAGTTAGAAAAAAAAAAACTATTCGTGTGATTATTTATAGAAAAAAAGTACTTTAACATAAAATAGTGTACAGTGTACTTAGTTAGTGTCGAGTATATTATAAAAGATAGAAAAAAAAAAAGAAATAAAATAAAATAAAAGGATATAAATAATTATATAAAAATTAACTACCATTGTTGTTCTATCATTTCTATTATAATGGTCATCACTTAAAATTTATAAAGAGTATAATAAAACATTAACACAATACATAAATGAATATGTATCTAACTAAATCTTTCTTACAATAGTACTATACAAGTGACAGAATAATTTATTATATAAGTGAATATAATATTCATTTTGAATTTACGTAGAAACAAGTCAAGGTGAATTTACTAGATTTTTTAGTACGGTAACAACATAACAATTTGATTTCAATGTTACATCATCAAAATTGTCTGGTCGTTTTTTTTTTTTTTTTGTTCTTTTTTTTCTTTGTATAAAAAGACATCATACATAGTTGCATTATCTTTATTTAAGAATTTACATTCTAATTTTATTATAATAAATTGTCGGTTTTACCTTCAAACAAAAAAATATTTGAAATATTTTCAAAATTCTAAATGATAAGAGAGTTGACCATCAAATTTTTTTTGTAGATTTTATTAAATAATGTTATAAAAAAGTATTACCTTATAATGAATCATACTATATATGACTCATTCAATATATTTTTTTTTAATTTATAATCGTAAATTAGCGAAAATTTTACTATTCATTATTTATAAATTTTTAAGTATCAAACGTTAATATTTTTACTGATAAGAAAAAAATTCATATTATAAGAAAACGAATCTAATATAATACAAATTTGTGAAAAAAGAAATAATAATAAAATACTACTAAATGTATATATATATGTGTGTGTATCACTGTATTCAGATTCAGAATAAGAAGAGGCAACCTTATTGCCCTTCAACATGTCATATACTCATAAAAAAACAAAAAAAAAAAAACAAAACTAGAAAAAAAAGGGTCTAATTACATATACACAAAGTAAACGGAATACATATAAATGTTTATTTAGATAAATCTTCTTCTTTTTCATTTTCTTCTTCTTTTTCTTCTTTTTTTTACTTCATTTTTTCTTTTTCTGTATTTTTATTTTATTTTATTTTGTATGGTAAGAAAATATTCTATATAAATGCAACATAATATACAGTATAGAAAATATACAATTTAGTGTGTGTAGTAGGAGAATATTGAAGAATATGTAAAAAGAAAAAAAAAAGAAAAGAATAATACAACAACACTGTTTTTAGTTTTAGTTTTTTTTTTTCCTTCTTCTTATTCTTATTTCTGTAAGAATTTGTGTCTGTATATGTGTATATATGTATAGATTTTATATAAACCATCTTAAATTTCATTCGTTTTAACTATTATATATTTTTTGTTATTGTAATATATGAGTGTATGTGTATTGTATGATATCTCTATATAACTTGTGACTTAATTTACGATCATCGACCGCCCACAACTTAAGAAGAAATGAAAAAAAAAAAAAACAAAAAAAAATACCGAAAGAAATTCGAGCAAATAAAAACTGAAATATGGTAAAAAAAAAAAAAAACTTCTAATCGTCTATTGTCGTCTGTCTTAACATCACATTTTGTATTTAACTTTTATCCCTTACACATACATCAAAAATCTACAATATAGAACACCCACATAACACCCAAAATATTATTGTCGTCTATTATTTAAATTCTCTTTTCTTTTATTTTTTATTCTGTTCTCTTAAGATTGTATTACTTAATAATTTTGTACTACTTATACCATTATTCTGGCATCAGATAAATGATTAATACAAATATACAAATTTACAAATAATAACAAGTGCGGAAAATGTTTTTGAAAATTATTAAAATTTTGACTAATTATTTAATAAAAAATTGACGAGAGAGAGAGAGAAAGAGAGAGAGAGAGAAAGAGAGAGAAGGAAATTTTTTATTTAGAGTACAAACGACAATTTAAAAAATTGTCGATTGTATATTTATTTATTTTTCTTCATTTACCAAATATACCCACATACGTGAATGAACTTATAAATTTACTTAGATGAATTATAAGTTAAGATAAATAGATAAAGAAAAAAAAACACAATTGAATTTATTCTTTCCTCTCATAATATAATAGACTACAAATACTTATAAAGTTAACATTATAAAATTTATTATAATTTATTATTATTACAGACATAGGACAAAAAGTTAAACTCATTATCGTTAAATCAATATATTGATCATTTTGTCAATTTTTATAAAAAAAATTCTAATGATTTTTATTTTCTTTTCTAATTTTTCTAATTTTATTATTGTCTTATTAATTATTCTTAACTGAATTTTCTAACAACAATTGTTGCGTTTTTTTAATAAAATATTTTGCCATCGTTTTTTGGTGAAGCGTAATTATGTTTTTTTAATCTGTATAGATTCTCAAAAAATTCTTTAAAATAACATAAAAATAACATAAAAAAATCTGTAAAATTTTATAGAATTAAAAAACCGCCACTAATATAAAGTAATTTATAGAATAGTATTGTGATATTATTTATGCTCTATATAAAATACATACATAGAAGGAATTACATATATTTATTTTTTTTTCCTTTTTTTTTATTTATCTAAATGTATAATATAAAAATAAAATCAGCAAATTCATATAAATGACATTAATAAATCAACATTAATCAGTAAGAGATGTCAAAATCATGTATACATGGAAAAAAAAAATAAAATAAAATAAAATAAAAATAAAAATAAATATGAAAAGATGGAAAAATAACCAGATACATACACACACACACACACACACACATGATTACGATATACAGATAGCAAAAAAAAAAAAATATGGGAAGAGGATCGTTGGTTTATTAGATGATTCTGAATGACAATATTTATTTTATTTATTTATTAATTTTTTTTTTACTTAACTTTTTTCCCCAACACTGAAACGAAGACATAATTTTCCAACAAAATGACAGAGTTTTTTTTTTGTTTGTTTTTACCCAAACACATTATTTAAATATGGTCATAATTGAAATTGTTCATGAAACAAAATAAATAAATATAATTTATATTAATTAATCATTTTCCATTTACTTCTTTTTTTATATATAAAATATAAATTGACAATAAATTTTGTTTTTAATACATTCTACATTATAATGACGTAATTCTATAATAAACATAATTTGTACATACCGTATAGTATAGATGTAATTAACAAATCAATTAATAACATTTATAGAACGTATTTATATTTAATCTGTAACATATAAGAAATATTTAAGAAGGTGAAAATAAAGAAATTAAATCAATATTCATTTATATTATTTGTTATTATTAGTTGTCATTAATAATATAATAATATTTATATTCAATCGTTTATTAAATATACAAATATACGATATAAGAAGAAGAAGAAGAAGAAAAAGAAAAAGAAAAAAAACAACATACGTTGGTCATAAATTAAATCTATAAGAAAATATTATTCGAATTTTATATTTAATCGATTTATTTAAAATGTATAAATTATATTAGTGTGTGTGTGTGTGTGTGTGTGTGTGTGTGTGATTATTTATATACGTATGAAAAATATAAAATAATTAAAATTTATCTATATAAATATGAAGGAAAATGTTTATACCAAAAAAAAATTCAAGTAATAATTTATTGTTTGTTTATTGTTGTAAAAAACAACAACAACAATTGTATGTTGCATTTAGTTAGTTTGTTGCAAAATTTTTATATAGAGGAATAAAAAAAAAATACTCTACAATATTTTATTATCATAAATTAATACAAATTTTTGATAATCTTTGAACGGTTTCTTGATTAAATTAAATGGAAATATTTGAAACGATAGAGTTTGTTTTGTTCTTTTCAATTTTAATTATTGCTTTTTAATTTTTTTTAAAGTTGAAATTTTAACAAAGAAAACTATGAACACTATAATTTTTTTGTAATTTTTTTTTTCAATCATCAATCATCAACATTTAAATATTAGAGAATTTCTTAAAGTAATTACAATTAAAATTAAAATTTACATAAATATGAACAACGTTTTTTTTTTCTGTTCGTAAGTAAAATCAAAAGAAATATCAAAAGAAAAATTACAAAGAAAAATTACAAAGAGAATCAAGAAAAAAAAAACGATTTTTTTTCCATTTTCCTTCTAACATTTTATTTATTTTTTTTTCTGTTTCATTTAAACGAATTAATTTCAACGAGAAAGAAACACAAAATTTGATTGATTCTTAAAATTAAAATTGTATTATAAAATTTAATGTTAAAAATGAGTTGAAATTTTTTAGTTCAATCTAATAAAAAACAAAAAAAAAAAAAAGGAATAAAAAATAAATAAAAAAATACAAACACTATAAAGAGGAAAATGCTAACAAAAAATTTACAAATATACGAAATTCCAATTTTACTTGACATAAATGCAAATTTTTTTTTTTTTTTTTTTTGCCAGTCATTCGAATTAATTTTTTCTCATATTTTTTTTCTTCTTCTTCTTTTTTTTTTCCGAATATTTTTTCCTCAACTATTTTTATCTCCTTTTTTTTATTTTATTCCATTAATTGTAGCAAAAAAGCAAATTTTTCTTATCAGTATATATGTGTGTGTGTGTGTGTGTGTGTGTTTACAAAATATATGAATGCAAATGATCGTATAGAAAATTCATTGATGTTTATGGAAATCTTATAAAATTTTCCTCCTTTTACCTACAAAATGTAAATATAAATATTTTAATCGGAAATTAGAATTATAAAGTGAATTTAAATTATTTATAACAATAAAAAAACAAAAAAAAAGTAATAAGAGAAAAAACTCAACAGTTCCTTTTTTGTTTTCTTATTCTTTTGATAAGATTTTTCTGTTTTCTGATTTCTTTTTTTTTTTTTCAATTGCAAAAAAATTCCACAAAATAATTGACTTCTTTAAAACTTCAGAAATCAACCAAAAGTGAACGCATAAAAATACTTTCATATAAATTTATTGATTGGTAAATTTTCTTTTTTTTTTTTGTTTATACGAAACAAAAAGAAAAACAATTTAAAACAAGTAAACTATTTTCTGTATTGAAAACAAAATATCTCCAATTTGTTTTCCAATTGACATTTTTTGTGCATTATGCATCTAATTATGCAGATGCAAATGAATGAGTTTTGGCAAAAAATGTTTTCGTATGATTCGTATGTGATTTTAATTTTGAAAAGTTTTTACTTTTGTATGGAAATTTTTTATAAAATATTAATTATAATTTTTTTAAATATTTTCTATAATTAATGTAATTATGTTTGTATTTATCAAATCTTAAACGAACATACAATTAATAGACGTATATAAAATTTCTTCATTGAATTAATTTTAGTCTCTATTTGTGTTTTTTTTTCCATCATCTTGAATTTTTTTTTTATCAATCAATCAATCTTTAATATTGAATACAAACATACACACGCACATACACACCAACAAATAAGCACACACATTTATTTAAGCAGAAAATTTGTGCTCTGTACTAAAATTTGTTCCCTTATAAGTTTCACTTTATCCACCCCTCATTCACTTTCATCATCTCTTTTATTATCTTTCTCTTTTTCTCTTTCACCCACTCTCACTCTTTCCATTTTTTTTTTTTTTTATAATATTTTTCTTTATACATACGTAAATTACAATCCCAGGTGGTTCGGTTGCCTCAAATAATAGACATACACAAATACTAACATAAATTGTCGAAAAGAAAAAGAAACAACTGATATTTGTATAAATACGTACATACACAGACACAAATTGGGTCAAGAAAAAATATTACATTATCGAATATTCTATTTTCATTGTCACCAAACCAAACCAAACCAAACCAAAAAAAAAAAAAAGAAAAAATTGGGTCCTTCCTTAATTACAACAATTTACCTTTTTTTTTTTCTTTCTTTTTTTTTTATATTCTATGAAGAAAATTATATATTTTCTTTTTTGCTTTTTTTTATTCAAGAGTTGAGTGAAAAGAAGGATGAGAGAAAAAAGAAGAAAAAAAAAAATAAAAGAAACGAAAGAAAAAATAAGAAGAGAAGGAAAGAAAAAAAGGGATATTGTTCAATTGCGTGTAAATTTCTAATTCAATTATAATTTGATCAGCAAACACAATCTTCCATAAATATACACACACACATACATACACATAAGCACTCATACACACGAAAGAAAAAACATACACACACACGCACATAGAGAGAGAGAGAAGAAAACAGAAAACCTTTATTACGTAAATAAATTAAATTTTATCGTCCAAACCAAAAGTTAAGGCCAAAGCAATTGAAGAATAGGTATAATTTTTTTTTCTCGCTTCTGTCTTTATTCATTGTGTTTATTTTATTTATACTTTTTTTTCCCTAATGAAAAATCGTTTTTCTTTTCGTATAAAAGGAAAAAAAAAGAAAAAAAAAGAAAAAGAAAATGAACGTAGGAAAATTTATTTTTTTCTGAGAAAAGAAAAATTAAAAATAAAATAAAAATATTGAAAGAAAATATAATATTTTTGAAATGTTAATATTACCGTACCTTTTGGTGGTCTCCCTAAAGTCTAAACCTTCATAATTAGATATAGGATTTTTTTTTTTTGTATAGCAAATGTAATGAAGATACAATTAATATAAAATTCATGGAAAATAAGATTGACAGACAAGAATATTTTTATGTTTTAATTGGAATTAGATGTTTTACCTAATATTGTCTGTGTTAGGATTACCAAAAGCAACATATATTTATAATTAAGTTAGTTCACATTTGAATTGTTTTTTGTGAATTTAAAAACTTTGAATTACTGCTTATAGGTGAATTTTGAATTATTCGATTTAATTAATTGAAATTATTAAAGATCGATTATTAATTAGTTAGTTAAGATTCAAATCAAATAATATTATTATTACAATGTTGCAATATTAATTGGTTTAGTTTAGTTTAGTTTTAATCAATTAATTACAATGTTGCAATATTAAATAATTGACTCAATTTTAGTTCTGTCTTATTTTCAAGATTGTATTTATTTTTTATTAACTCACTTCAATATTAGCCGTGATACAAGTCGCATTAAGAACATTATATTAATTATTATATTTAAAATTAGTTGTTAAAATAAAGAAAAGAAATAGAAAAGTTACAGTTTTTTATTCATCAACGAAACATTTTGGTCCTTCGAGTTAAACAAGACAGCGAAAAATCATTGGATATACAATTGGTTCGAGTTCTCAATTTTCTTCACAAATTATCAAGAAACACCTACCACGAGGTTTCTTTGTGCGGGGAGAAGCAGCCATTTTAAGTATCATTTAATTTATATTTATCTATTAAATTATCTATAAAATTATCGATCAAGCTTTTTATATATCTATTATATAATCAAGCAATTTTAATAATAATTAATATTGTGTTTAATTCATATCATTGCGTCTATTATATTTCGATAGTGTTGTGCCAAGAATCAAATAAATAAAAATAATCAAATCATTTCAATAATAATTAATATTGTGCTTCAATTTTTCATTTTGTTGCTGTAAATCAAGAGAACAGTAGTTATTATATTTATTTCGTAAATATGGAAGCATTAAAAAAAAGACGCTCCACCATTAAGACTTTAATAAAAAAAAATTTAACGTTTGCCGAGAAAGCCGATGAAACCACGGTATACGATGAATTAAAATCGCGTTTAGATAAAACTGTTGAATTATGGTCTGAATTTATGAATATTGAGTCTGACATGTTGACACTTGATGCTACTATCGAATCTGGAATGCTAACATTTGATGACACGTATTATAAAACTATTGCAAAAATAAATTCGGTAATTCGTACGCATCATACAATGGGAAATATTAACCAATCTACAACTGGAGATAATCTTAATACTACAACCGGATCTTCTTCGGAAATAAAGTTGCCGCGCATTGGTATTCCATCATTTTCCGGCGACTATAAAGAATGGCAATCATTTTACGATTTATTTACCGCATCAGTTCATAACAATCAAACAATTTCGCCAGCTCAGAAATTCCAATATCTTAAAGGGTTGTTAAAAGGTGAAGCAAGTGCGTTAGTTAGGCAATATTCTATAACAGAAGCGAACTATATAGAAGCAATCAAAAAATTAATCAAACGGTACGACAAGAAACGACATACAATTAACGCTTTAATCAAAACATTTATCGATCAACCTGCAATACATCAACCATCAGCTGGTGCAATTAGGCGAATTTCAGATATATCTGATGAAGTTATCGGTGGTTTAAGGGCATTGGGTGAAAAGGCGGAAGCACGTGATCCGTGGTTAATTTATTTAATTCTTCACAAACTCGACGATGATAGCAAGCAACTGTGGTTTCAAGAAACTTCGGAAGTAGAATATCCTACAATTCAAAATTTGTTCGATTTTCTAAATAAACGAACAGATACCCTCGAAAATATTCGTCTTCCAGTTAAACGTGTACAATCTAAGTCAACAGTTCAATGCAGAAGTTATTATTCAGAGCCTATGATTGCGTGCCCAGTATGTTCGAATTCAAATCATTGGTTATACGAATGTCCTAAGTTTTTAGCCATGGAAATACATGAACGTCGAGAATTTATAAAAGATTCATCGCGTTGTTTCAATTGTTTAAGTTCCACACATAAAGTGGATAAATGTCGTACTCGTAAATCGTGCCATATTTGTCATAAACGTCATCATACGTTAGTGCATAAGGCAACTGAAATCGAGCAATCAAATTCGCAAATTCAGACATTATATTCTACACCAAACGAACAATCATTGGACCTCGTTCAGTCTAAAGAAGAGTCCATTAGTACCCCATCAATCGGTACTAAATCATCAATCAACCAAAACCCATCAATCGGTACTAAATCATCAATCAACCAAAAGTCATCAATCAACCAAAAATTATCAATCAACCAAAATTCAGCAATCAACACTAAATCTTCAATCAACAATCAATCGTTCGAACCAATTCAAACACTAACTCGATTAAATAATCATTCCATTTCAATTTCACATAATTATTCTCAACCAAAAATCATTACTGAAAAAAGGTCAGCCAATCAAATCTTGCTTCCAACCGCAATCGTAAATGTTCAAGATGTATCCGGAACAATGGTTCCATGTCGAGCATTATTGGACTCTGGCTCACAAGCTTCGTTCGTCACGGAGGCTTGTGTACAAAGATTATTATTACCACGAACCAATGCGCGAGTATCAGTATTGGGGCTTGGATCCGCGGGAGCAGGTATAGCAAGGGGGTGCACATCATTAAAAATATCATCCAGACATAAATCTTCAAATATAATCATTGATGCATTGATATTAAACAAACTGACATCATCATTGCCAGCAATTGAATTTGATATATCAGATTGGAATTATATAAAGTCTATTCAATTAGCCGATCCTGGATTTAACGTGTCGAATCAAATCGACATTCTAATTGGTTCAGATCATTTCTTTAATATTTTGGAACAAGAACAAATTATTAGTCCAAGTGGATCACCTGTTGCACAAAATACAGTCTTCGGATGGATTCTAGCGGGAAAAATACATAAAATCAAAACTAATAATACTCGTTTTAGCTTTCACGTGGACATCGATAGATCACTTCAAAGATTCTGGGAGATTGAAGAAGTAAACGAAGGATCAAACCACAATCTCACGGAAGAAGAAAAATTATGTGAAGATCATTACGCCAGCACACATTACAGAGATAAATCGGGTAATTATGTAGTTCGATTGCCTTTTATTCCAGAAGCTCCTGAATTGGGTAATTCCAAAAATATAGCCATTAGAAGATTAAAATCATTAGAGAATCGATTAGCAGCGGATGACAAATTACGAAAAGAATATTCTTTGTTTATGAAGGAATATATCACATTAAACCACATGGAAGAGATTTCAATGAAGGATCAAGATGTTCAAGATGCATTGATGTATTATTTACCACATCACGCAGTACGAAAAGACTCAAGCACTACTACCAAGCTTCGAGTTGTTTTTGATGCGTCTTGTAAAACACTATCTGGACGTTCACTAAACGATAATTTGATGACGGGTCCTACGATTCAACAAACATTAAACTCTATTCTATTACGTTTCAGAAAACACAAATATGTGTTTACCGCAGATATCGAGAAGATGTACAGACAAATCAGATTACATCCAATCGATAAAAATTATCAACGAATTGTCTGGCGAGAAAATCCAGATGATGTTATCAAGCATTATCAGCTTAATACTGTGACGTATGGAACGTCGTGTGCACCATATTTAGCCATGAAGACATTACATCAGGTGGCCACAGAGAACAAATCTAAATATCCTACAGCTGCAGCAATTATAATAAGAGATTTCTACGTTGACGATCTGATGTCTGGTGGAGACACCATGTCAGATGCTATACAACTTCAAGATGATATTATCAAAATATTATCTTCGTGTGGATTTCACCTGAGAAAGTGGACATCCAACTGTCCTCAGTTATTAGAAACCATTAAGACAATAGATCAAGAACTTTCACCAAAAGAAATTAATGAAGAATCAACTTCAATTAAAATACTTGGTCTGCATTGGCACCCACATACTGATACTTTTATGTTTAAAATTTCATTACCAAACACTAAGTTTAACATAACAAAAAGAGTATTGCTGTCTGAAGCATCGAGAATTTTCGATCCGTTAGGCTGGTTGTCTCCTGCTATCATCAAGGTAAAAATTTTATTACAACATCTTTGGTTATTAAAATTGGACTGGGATGATACATTACCAATGGCAGAGGCTCAACTGTGGCAAATTATCCGAAATGAATTCTGTGACTTCGAGAGGATCCAAATACCAAGATGGATTTATGTAACAAATAATACGTATCAATTGCATGGATTTTGTGATGCTTCAATTGATGCATATTCGGCAGTCATTTATTGTCGTTCTGTGAATTCTCTTGGTAATATCAAAGTAATTCTACTAACAGCAAAAACTAAGGTTTCACCAATTAAGCAAATAAGTATTCCACGTCTTGAACTGTGTGGTGCGTTATTGCTAACAAAATTAATGAATAATGTAAAATCTTCACTTGATAGTGAAGAAATCAAAATATTTGCGTGGACAGACTCAACTATTGTACTGCATTGGTTATCCACACATCCCAGGAAATGGAAAACTTTTGTTGGAAATCGCACGTCCGAAATTAGTTCATCAATTCCAAGAAGTCAATGGAATCACGTACGATCTCAGGACAATCCAGCGGATGTCGCATCACGTGGAATTCTACCATCAGAACTGGTCAACTACGATTTGTGGTGGAATGGACCTGCTTGGCTTTGTGATGATCAATCAAATTGGCCTCAACAACCAAAAATATTAATTGAAACCACGGAAGAACGTAAACCATCGACAATTCAATCTTACAACATTGAACGCTCCTGTTTAGTATTATCTGAATTATTCAACAAATATTCATCATGGTTTAAACTGATACGAGTATTGACTTTGTCTTTACGATTTATCAAAAATTCTCAAGAAAAACTAAAGTTGAACAGGAATTATGGATATTTGTCTACTATGGAATTACATAATTCTATTAATATTTGTATAAAATTTACTCAATCAGAAGCATTTTTTACTGAAATTCAAGCTATCAAATCAAACAAGCCTATTGATTCAAAAAGTAAATTAATATCGCTTTATCCATTTATAGATAATGATGAAATACTACGAGTTGGTGGAAGAATCCAAAATTCTACTATTTCATTCGCAGTCAAACATCCAATTGTGTTACCGAGAATACATCCAGTTACCAATTTGATAATCAAGGAAACTCATCTTAAGTTATTACACGCTGGATCGTCAATAATGATAAGTGTTTTAAGACAAAAATACTGGATTATTGGATGTAAGGATTTAGTACGACGTCATATTCATCAATGCATGACGTGTTTTAGACAAAAGAAAGAAACATCACAACAATTAATGGGAAATTTACCAGCACCAAGAGTACAATATACACGACCATTCTTACAAACAGGAGTAGATTACGCTGGTCCAATATTATTAGGAACTACAAAAGGACGAGGAAGAAAAATTATCAAGGGCTATATTGCTTTATTCGTCTGTCTTAGTACGAAAGCAGTACACATAGAGTTAGTTGGCGATTTAACGACTGATACATTCATTGGAGCCTTAAAGAGATTTACTTCACGTCGCGGAATCTGTTCTGATATTTTTAGTGACAATGGGACCAACTTTGTTGGTGCTAAACGTACACTCACTGAACTTCATCATTTACAAATGTCAGAAAAACACAATGTATTAATATCAAATTGTTTATTTAAAGATAACACAAACTGGCATCTAATACCACCAGCAGCTCCTCATTTTGGTGGAATCTGGGAGGCTGCAGTAAAGTCCACAAAACATCACTTGAAACGAGTATTGGGTAATTCAATACTTACGTTCGAAGAGATGCTTACGTTACTAGCACAAATTGAGGCAATCTTAAATTCAAGACCATTATGTGAATTAGCTCAAGATGAATTGGATCCATTAACTCCTAGTCATTTTTTAATTGGTCATTCGCTAATGTTAGTTCCTGAACCAAATCTGGAGCATATTCATCTATCAAAATTATCAAGATGGCAAATAATACAACATATGACTCAATCATTTTGGAAACGCTGGCATATGGAGTATTTAACATCGTTGCAACAACGAAATAAGTGGAAGTCTGAGAAAATTAATATCAAAATCAACGATTTGGTTTTGATTTTAGATGAAAATTTGCCACCTGGCAAATGGATGATGGGCAAGGTACTCGAAGTACATCCTGGATCTGATGGATTAGTCAGAGTGGTCACACTAAAAACCAAGGCTGGTCAAAGTAAAAGACCAATATCAAAACTATGTATCTTACCTTTATAATAGTTATTAGTTACTTATCTTATTTATAATTTTGTTTGAATTCCGATTATATGAATTATAATAATTACAATTGAATCAAGTGATTCAACGCCGTCGGTATGTTAGGATTACCAAAAGCAACATATATTTATAATTAAGTTAGTTCACATTTGAATTGTTTTTTGTGAATTTAAAAACTTTGAATTACTGCTTATAGGTGAATTTTGAATTATTCGATTTAATTAATTGAAATTATTAAAGATCGATTATTAATTAGTTAGTTAAGATTCAAATCAAATAATATTATTATTACAATGTTGCAATATTAATTGGTTTAGTTTAGTTTAGTTTTAATCAATTAATTACAATGTTGCAATATTAAATAATTGACTCAATTTTAGTTCTGTCTTATTTTCAAGATTGTATTTATTTTTTATTAACTCACTTCAATATTAGCCGTGATACAAGTCGCATTAAGAACATTATATTAATTATTATATTTAAAATTAGTTGTTAAAATAAAGAAAAGAAATAGAAAAGTTACAGTTTTTTATTCATCAACGAAACAGTCTGTTTTTTTTTCATGTCACCTTATTTTACACCTACTACATTTAGATACTCGTAAAAAAAAAAAGAAGATATTTTTTGAAGGCAATGAATTTTCTCAATTGTTTTGTTTTGTTTTTTTTTTTTCATTTTCCACATGAAATATTTCTGTATCCACGTCCGTGTAAACAAAAAAAACACAAAACATTTTCCTTTTAATTCTTTTGATATTTAATATTTTATTTTTTCTTCCAAAAGGATGCAAAAAAATGTTGAATCAGATTTTCCATGAAAAAACTAAAAGAAAATTAAAAAAAAAAAAAAAATCTCACGTTATAAAAATACACCAAACCATTTTCCACACATTTTTCCACAATTTTCCTTTAATATAGTATAATAGAATACAGTGTCACAAATCTTGAAAAAAAAAACTCCCTTTAGCCTTGCAATAAAAAACGAACACGAAAGGAAATGAAAAAAAAAGAAAGGAAAATAAAAAAAATGGGAAGAAAAAAAAGTTTAAAAAAAAAAAACGAGAGAAAATAAAATCTAAAACATCTCCAAAGACACTTTTCTTTTTTTAACATTTCTTTTCCTTTGCTCCGGTGTGTGTTTTTGTTTGTGTGTATATATGTATATGTGTGTGTGTGTGTTTGTGTGTGTGTATGTATGTATATATGTAAGTATGTAAATATAATGCCTTAAGTCTCAACAAAAAGACATTACGGGTGCGTTTTCTTTTACCTCCTGCGGCATTGACACCCTGGCAAAAGAAAATAATAATAAAGAATATATAAGGAAGGTATATTCTAAGGTATACAAAGAATGAGTGGAAAAAAGAAAGAAAAAGATAAAGACAAAAATATCAAGAGAATGGGAAGATTAGAAAATGGTAAAAAAAAAAAAAAAAAAATTGGGAAAAAACACAACAACAACAATGAAAAATAATAATAATTTTGATAAAACACAACTGGTGTACCTAAATATTTTTAAAACGAAATCGAACGCATATTTTCTAACGAAAGTCAAATTCAATTCTTAAAAAGAAAACAGATAAAAAAGAATAAAGAAAAATGAAAAATGAAAAGAAAACTTTAACCTATCCCAAACATAGAGAAGTTATACCTGTAAATTACGCGTTATATTGTAAAAAAAAAAAAAATAAAAGTAAAAATGCCAATACACCCTTCTTCTTCTTCTTATACTGACTGCTACACACCTTACCCTAAAAACGATATCTTTATCTTACACACCCAACCAAAATTTATCGTATCCTTAAATAATAAGATATAAAAGAACGAAGAAATGAATGAAGAAAAGAAAAAGAAAAGAGTAAAGAGAAAAGAAAAAGGCAAGAAAGAAAGAAAGAAAAAAAAGTCGCATCCTATATAAATGTTTTGTTAAAATATCTTAAAACCAATACATTGGGAAAATTTTCTCGTGCTTTTTTTTTCTTTTTTTTTACTGATACAAAATATAAATAATAATAATGAAGAAAAAAGCTGAAGAAAATCGGAATACACAAATAACAATAACAACATACAACAAAAAAAAAGTGTATTCACACACACACACACACACACACACACATACACAAAAGTTCTATTATTTTGTTACTTTTTATCGTTTATAGATCGAAGAGAAAAAAAAGAAAAATTTGAAACAGAAAAATCCGCGAATCTCACCTATAAAAAAAAAAGCAACAACAACAACAACTTCTTTTTTTTTCATTTTCTTTTTTACTTTTTTTCTTTTTTTCTTTTTTTCTTTTTACACATAGAAACATAAATTTTCTTAAATTAAAATCGAAAGAAGAAGCAGAAGAAAAAACTTGATGTAAGAAAAAAGAAGAAGAAAAAAGTATTACAAGGTTGGGAAAAAAAAAGAAAGAAAAATGAATGGAAGAAGAAGAAAAAATATAAGAAAGAAGAAGAAGAAGAAGAAGAAAGTGAAAAAAGGAAGAATAAGAAGAAGAAGCAAAAAAAAAAACAAAAAATAAACAATAAAATTAAGGATGAAAATAAATGGACCATTAGCATAAGACACTGGAATTAGGTAAAATGGTCCATTGGGGATTTGAAAAGAGTAGAAAGTGTAAAAGAAAGAGAAAGAGAAAGAGAGAAAGAAAGAGAAAAAAAAATGAATTGAAGATGATCCAAGAATAAAATTTGGACAAAGACAAAAAGAAAGAATAATGTTAAGGGAATAATATAAAATATAAAGGATAAGAAGAAAGTAAAAAAAAAAAAGGATGAGCAAGGATATAGATCTTTTTGAATTAATATATGAATCTGTTTATTAGATCAATTTTGGAAATTTATATTCGGGTGGATTGACAAAAAAATTTTTTGTTTTGAACTTAATTTATTGTATTTTTTTTTATTTTAATTTGAAAAGAAAATGAAGACAAACTTTCACTTGTTAAAAATTGTATTTTTTTTTTGTCTTTTAAAATTTTTTCTTAAGAAAAATAAAATAAAAACAGATTCACTTTATTATTTATGACATAAAACGAAAAACACATTTATCTGTGCATAAATAAATTTTTTTAATTCTCAATTTTTCTTATTTTCACATAAATTTCAACAATTGTTTAAAAAGAAAAATGAATGCAATGCATGCGCGATACTTAAATACAAAAACAACATATTATAATAAATTTATAATCAAAATGATTTTCTTCTATAATTTTCTTCATATTTTTCTCTATTTTCTATTTTTTTTTTTCTCTCTTTACCTTTTACATTTTCTTCTTTTTTTTTTTATCAAAAAAGAATATTGTATTTTTTTTCCCTTCTCAAGAGTGAAAATCTCATTTCATTCCTATTTTCTAGTTTCTTTTTTTTTTCTTTTTTTTTTTTTTTTCTGTGCTTTTTTTTCCTCTCTCATTTTCATTCTTTCTCTGATCAAAAATAATTCAGTGAAAAATTCATTTAAAAAAAGAAAATATATATAAGTAGACAAGGAGAAGAAGAAGTAGAAGAAGAAGAAGAAGAAAATATATTTGATATAAAAATGTATTGTGTAATAGCGTTAAATTTTCCTTATATTTTTTTTCCCCATTTTTCTTTATTTTTTTTTTCCACTTTTTTTAAAGTGTGTGTATGTGTGTGTGTGTGTAAGTGTCTAAAACCTCTTATATGAGTTAAGCATATCCACAAACACACGAGACATACTTACACAAAAAGGAAAGAAAAAAAATATATATATGGGGACAACGAAAAAAAGAAAGGCAACACAGAAGAAAGAAGAAAAGTAAAAAGAAAATTATTTCAAAAGAAAAATCAAAAAATATGCGGGTTCAAAAAAAAAAAAAAAAAACTTCAATCAAAAATTATTACAAAAGAACATTGAAAAACTATTTTCTTTTTTTGACGAAAAAAGAGAGAAAAAAAAAAAAAAAAAAGATAAAAAGAAAAGAATGGAATAAATGGGAAAAAGAAAAGAAAAAGTTATATGAAAGATAGAAAAGAGGAAGAAAAAAAAATTTATAGGATGTGTTTCTTGTTTCTATGTGTTGGAAGTTTACTGATGGAAATTTTTGTTTTTTTTTTTTTTTAACACCAATCGTTAACTTTAATAGGCCAACGAAGAAAACCCAAAAAAAAAAAAAAATAAAAATGAAGTAAAATAAAAACAAAAAGGAAAATGAGAAAGAAAACAAAAAAAAAAAAAAAGAAGATCATAATAATAATTATTATTAAAAGAAAATGGTAACGATTCCCTTGTCTCAACTCAATCTAAATATCCCTAGATGACAATGTTAAGAAAAAACAAAAAAGAAAAAAGAAAAAAAAAAAAAAAAACGGAAGAAAAATTCTCAAGGCAGAAGAAAAGTTTATGTCAAAGTTCATTTACATAAAAAAAAAAAAAAAATAACAAAAAAAAAAAAACAAAAAAGAAAAAAGAAAGAATAAAGTATAAAGTAAAAATTTCACTCACTTAACTTTCTATTCTAAACTAACTTCTCCACCCCTCTAACAAAATTTACCTTTCCACACTATACCTTTTCTGTTAAAGTTAAAATTAATTTTTTTTTCTCTTCTCTCATTTTCCACATTTTCTCATTTCTCATTTCCCTTTTTTCTTTTTTTATTATTTTTTTTTTTCAGTTGTTGTTGTTTTTTGTTGTTTTCTATTAGTATAGTAAAAATAACGGAATAATTAAATAAATAATAAACGTATAGGTAGTTTATTATTTATTTTCTTAAATTTTTTTTTTTTCTAAAATGTTAAAAAATTACTTACAGTTATATATGATGTGCTTATGTATACATTGATTGTGTCTATATGGGTGTATGAAAAATTTGTATATATACGTTGATCTAGAATTATATACCAGGATTAATGTACAAATTAATTAATGTTATCCAATCTTAACATATTATTCATGAAAGTTGAAAATTGTTAAAATTGAAAATCATAGAGAGGAGTATTATATGAAATTGTTAAGTAGAAGTAGAGGATTTAATATATAATGTATGTACATATGTAGAGTAGAATATAATGTATACAGGTATATAATGTATATATATATATATATATATATATATATATATATATATATATATATATATATATATATATAGATTTTAGAGGCATTCATAGTATATTATCATGTTATACTGGGTATAGAAATAAAAGCTCTTAAATAATACGTATATTATTATTATTATTATTGTTGTTGTTTATCTTAAATATGTATCCATTAAAAATGAAAAGAATTTTATATATATTAAAAAAATGATGGAAGAAGATGAAGAACTATAGTTATTTCTATTTCAATTTATGTGACAAAAAAAAAATAACATGTTGTATCAAAATTTAAAAAATTATTCAACCAAAAAAAAAAATGTAGAAGAAGAAGAAGAAACTAGAGAACAGAACTTATGAATTTTTCATTTTTAAATTTTAATCAAAATTAGTAACTTTAATTAGAGGCGGTAACTACTACTGTTATTAGTCTACATACTACATACTACATACTATATACTACATACTACATACTACATACTACATATTACGTAATGATTTCGTTAAAACTTCATTTTATTTAATATAATTAAATGTTTAATGAATTATTTCTAAACTAAACATTAATAATTAATTATTAATTATTTATGATTTATTGATTTATTAAATAAAAAAATATATATTTTAAAGATTATTATTTATAATCAACCAAAAGAAAATTGTATAATTTAAAATACTTTATTTCAATTAAAGGGCAAAATAATCTGAGACAAAAATTTTATACGGATAATAAAATGGGTGATAAAAAAAAAATATGTATGTGTTTGCCTATTCAGAAATTTTATGAATAATAAATGAAGGTTTGCGTCTTTGGTTCAGACCCTTTTTTTTGTTCTCTTTTTCTCTCTTTTTATTGTATTTTATTATATTTTTGTTGAATCCACTTCAATGACAACGGTATGTGTTCTAAGTAAAGAACATGCCAGGATGCTGGGACACAGGGTGCATCATTATCATTTTCATTAGAATAACATAATATAATCAAGAAGGTTCCCCCTTTTCCTTTTTTTTTTAATAAAAACCTCTGTTGTTTCATATTAAAAAGTAATATTGGTTGACCTCGCGCATTGTTATAACCTCTTCAGTCTCTTCACACCTCTTCTTTGTTCAGCTGTACCGGTTGACACCCTCTTAAATTTTGTCCCTTTTTTTTTCGTTTCTTTTTTTTTTTGGGACCAAAAAGTTTTGTTTGTTAAAAAAAGAAAAAAAAAAAAAAGGAACCTCTACAAAAAAAAACTCGCACAACTGTCGCACCATTGACAGATATGTCCTGATTTTAAAATATTTGTGTGTGTGTATGTATGTGTGTTTTTATGTGCACATGTTGGTATACATGTGTGTCATTGACATAAATAATACTATTGACATTATTGAAAATAAAAACTTGAGAGGAAAAAAAAAATGAAAACTGAAAAAAAAAAGGTGACAGATGCATAATCCTATGCAGAGAAGAGGTGAGTTATCCTAGTATGGATAACTTCAGAACAAAAAAAATAAATAAACTGAAAGGACTTATCGAAATTGTAGAAAGTGGAAATTTAATTCCTTATTTTTTCTTCCTTTCAAGAAAATCCTTAAATTGTAGTAATTAAAATAAAATTACCTTATACAATATGAAAATTTTCTCATTTTACTAATTACCTGGAAAAGTCTGTCTGAATTTTAATTCTGGATTAAAGAATTTTCTATTGTATTTACTATACATTTATATATGGGCAAGAAAGAGGGGGACAAAATAAAAGATTAGAATGTTTTCTTCTTCATTTTCTATAGACAAAAAAAAAAAGAAAGAAATGTATAAGAAAATGTAAAAGATAACCCGCGTGCGACCAAATTCAAACAAAGAATCATGAGAAAAATTCCGGATGTAAAATGAAAAATTTTTCATTTACTTTATTTTTTTTTCTCTTTCATTCACACACTATCTTGCTCTCTCTTTCACTTTATTTTTTTTTTGTATAAATTAAGACAAGAAAATTTCTCTTTCTTAATCTTAATTAGTTTCTTCTCTATTTTCGTTTTGTTTTTTTTCGATTCTTATTTCATTTATCTTCTTTTTTTTGTTTTTGTTTTTGTTTTTGTTTGTATATTGTTGTTGCTTTTTCATTATAGATTTAAGTAAATTATATAAAATGTATGTTTTGATGATGGAATGATAAACAATAAACAAAAAAAAAAAAAGAAAAACGCCAACAAAACAAATAATAATAAATAATATTTTACAATAAAGTACAAAGATAGAAATTAATCAAATTTATGATTAGATTTATTTTGATTGGTTTATTTATATAAATGAATAAATAAATAAATATAGGAAAAAAAAAAAAGAAAAACAATTTAACTGAAATTATATATAAATTAAGTATTTTCAGGTTAAGAGATTTTTTCTATATAATTTTATATAATTTATAGGTTTTATTTGTATTGTATTGTATTTCAATTTTTTATTAACCAAGTACATCAACGACTAAGGTTATTTAGTAACTAGGAGACCTAATATTTTTGAGGTGGGTTCTGAACCACCTAGCATCTGTACATGCATTTTTAATTCGATTCGGTGCATTATCAGCTCTTAGGAAACATGCAGATTTCCTAAGAAGAATTGTTCGGTTAAAACCTGCACACCGGCCGGAGGGTCATAGATGTTATAATTTATTGCCCACTACTTTATGTGTGTTTAGTACATAATATAGATTTTAAATATGATTAGAATAATGAAATTCTATCATATAATTTCTTATATGATTAATCTTTTGGACATTTAAACTTATTCGTTTATATAATGTCGTGATTAGTTGTTAAGGATAAAGGCATTTCTTATCATTCTTAAATAATTAAATATTATCTTTATTCATTATTACAAATATTTACTTATTTCTTATTTTTGTTGTTCTAAAACACAATTCTTTTCTGTATTTTTCTATATAATACTGTAATTGTGTATTAGTTTCATTGAAAATCATTAGTGAAAATTTAGAAAAAAATCTATTTATTAATTAAATAAAATATTACACATTTTTAGACTATAAATTTCTTAAATAATAAACGAAATTCACGCTAAAAACATTTACAATTCTTATAATTTTACCATTAACAGTGACAAATTTTTTTTTCTCTTTTATTAAATGTTTCCATTTAACACAATTGTTGAAAATTATTAGCCTGTTAAATTCAAAGAAAATTGAAAACAAATATTAAAGTTTTAACCGAAATTAAATTCAACAAGAATATTGATTCTTTAATTTTTCAAATAAGAAAATAACAACCACATTTTCATTGATTAAAAATTTATTTTATATAAAATTGGATGAAATTTTCTATTCAGTTTAAATGAACCAAAAAAAATAATAATTCATTCGTTACGTTTGTTAATTTAAAGTGTTAATTTAGTGTTAAGTATTTAAAACGTAAAACAATAAAACACAATGGTTTATTATTACATTCAGAAATTGTAATATTGGAATATAAGAATATAAGAATATTGTAACGATGTAGAATGTAGATGAGGATGATGATGATGATGATGATGATGATGATGATGATGATGATGATGATGATGATGATGATGATAAGAAAGAATACTGCAAGAATATAAAATAATATAAAATAAAGTAATCATATTATCAGGGAAATGATGATCATCGCATAAATATATACTGTACGATGAGTTAAAACGTGATTTTAGGATATAAGAAGACATTTTTTTTTCCTTGTACCTTCTTATCCTTATAATATCCTTCTCTATACATACATTTACACTTTTTTAACATTCTACTAACTTATCACTGTCTCTCTTTTTTTCTCCCTCTATTTTTTTTTTCTTTATTCTCTCACTCTCTGTTACTCTCTGATTATTTATATGTCTGTTCTATTTTTTTTTTTCGTTTTAACTAAAAAGAAAGTAAAACGAATAAAATGACAAAAGTAACATAATGTATAAAAATTTTCGACCACATAAAAAATAAAATAAAATGTCATTATATTATAATGTTTAAGTTAAGGGATGTAAAAAAAAATAGACGAAATGGGTGGGGAATATACAGAAAAAAAAAAAGAAATAAAGGAAGATTGAAGAATTTTGACATGTACAATAAAATAGATGAACGAACATTAATTTTTCGATTTCGTATTTTTTTTTTCTCTATACGTTTTCTTTTTAAAATGGAGGGAGGGGCGTGGGGTGGAAACTGTAAAACGATCATAAAAAAAAAAGAAGAAGGCATGAGGAATAAACAAAAAAGAAACGCAAAAGTTGAGAGAAATAAAAAAATTAAAAAATTCTCAACTTTCAAACTCTAAACATTCATAAATATTACCAAAAAAGAAAAAAAAAACATCAAGAATTCGTCGTTTTCTGTATTTTCCACGAGATAAAATAAACAAAAAAAAAAATTTATATACAATATTTCTTATCGCTTCCTTCTTAAAAAGATAAGATCATAATATTGATCACTGGGAGAAAAAAAAAATAAAGGAAAAACCGCAGAATAAAAAAAAAAACGAAAACTTTTCTGTTTTTCTTTTTCTTTTTCTTATTTTTTTTTTTGCAAACCATAAAAATCATATCAAATCATATAATATTCACCCCGTTTATTATTTTTGCTCTTGTTTCTTGTGTGTGTGGTGAAGAGAAAGAGAGAGAGAGACAGAGAGTGAGAGAGAGACATGTATATGAGTTTGTGTTTTTTTCTATCTTAAAAGTTGTGTGTGTGTGTGTGTATAATATGTGTGTGTATAGATACATACATTTGTTTTGAATTGGAAGTGAGAGTTAGAGTGTGTGAATTTATATAATATATTTTTGTATCAACCACCCGAACCACCTATCCTCTTATACTATATATACACGGATAAGAGGATGTCTTAGATCAGCAAAAAAAAAAAAACGAAACGAAACGAAAAAAAAAAAATAAAATAAAATAATGTTCAAATAAAATTCGCGAAAGATTTCTGTTTTTTTTTTTTTTATCTTCTTCTCCACTCCTCTCAATGTGATTCATATCCAATGTTAACGTGATATTTATATAGTATATTTAAAGGCTGCAGGAGGGTACTATAATTTTTGTTAAAGGAAAAATAAAATGAAAAAAAAAAACGAGAGAGAAATTGAGGAAAAGAAAAAACTGAAGAATGTGTTGAAGAGTGGAAGGAGAATAAGGAAGAAAATCAAAAGCTTTTTATATACCTTCGAAGAAGAAGAAGAAGAAGTAGTAAAAAAAAAACCAAAATTTAATTTTTCGATGTAATCAATCTTTTCTTTCTTCTGTGTTTTTTTTTTCTTCTTTCATTCTTTCTTTTTTTTTTTCTTTTTATTTTTTTTTTTATTTTCGTCCTTTCGTTTTTTTTTCACCCCTTTTCTTTTTCTTTCTTATTTTTATCCATCTAAGTAGAGCTCCTGTCACGTTTCTAGATATTTATATACGTGTATGTGTATAGATGTGTGTGTGTGTGTGTGTATGAACACCAATAGTATTATATATACCTACCAGGTTTTCTTCCAAAGTTCTACTCATTCCTCTTTTACCACCCCCAAGTCACACCATTCAAAATGAACACAAAAAAAAAAAAAACAGAAAAAACAGAAAAAAAAAAAAAATGAAAATTCTCAACCCGGAAAAACTTAATATATGCATATTAACTTAAACGATAGAGCTTTATATTTTAGATATGTATATAAATATATATCTATATTATATACATAGTGTCGTCCTATTCTGTCTGATGGTTTGACATTGTATTTGGTTACGACACATAGTATAACGTGACATCCATTACAATTGGTGTGTCAGGAATAAATTATATACTGTAAATTTTTCCTTCATTTTCCATTTTATACTTCTTCTTTTTTGCTTCTTTTTTTCATCTTTTTTTTCCTTTCTGTATTTTCAGTATATTTGTTTTTTTTTTTTTTCTTCTTTTCTGCCTTTGGTTCGATAAATTCTTTTTTCTTTCTTTTTTTTTTTTCCTGTTGATGATGAAGTGATGGAATTAGAAAATGAGTGACAGAAATTGAAAAAAGAAAAAAAGAAATAGAAACGAACAGAATTGTGAGTGAGAGTGAGAGAGAGAGAGAGAGAGATAATAAGAAAATACGAAAAAAAAGAAAATATTGTAAGAATGAGAGAACGAGGATTAGATTAGGAGTCTATTTTTAATAATCATGAAAAATATATTTTTAAATAGTCAGAAAATGACAACATCAACAGAAAATATACTGAGATAATAACAAAAAAAAAATAACAGCAACAACAACAACAACAACATGAAATTGGAAATTCAAAAAGAATGTCAACCATTATAGAAAAAATGATATTTTTATCACATTATTATTTATGACTTTTGATACTTCCATTTATTTCTTTAGAAAAAAAAAAATAAAAAGTAGAAAAAGTAGAAAGAAAACCACGAACAACTAAAGTATTTTCTTTGCAAAGAAAAAAAGAAGGAAGGAAGGTAGGAAGAAAAATAGAAACGTGACAAAAATGACCACAGAAATATTTCGAATTATATACTTTTGATTAATTAAGTGAATTTTTCAATGAGGTGGATAAACAAGAATTGCTTTTTTTTTCCCATGAAGAATAAGAAACAACAAAAAAATTGTATATAAATTATATTAGATAAATCCATCTGTTACAAAGCAACCAAAACAAAAACAAAAAATGAATGAATGAATGAAAAATATATAAATAGAGAAAATTTTCTTTATCTTAAG
The DNA here is from genome assembly GCA_963082725.1 of Pedicia rivosa. NCBI lineage: Eukaryota > Metazoa > Arthropoda > Insecta > Diptera > Pediciidae > Pedicia > Pedicia rivosa. Next base: position 2,651,766 of record OY720156.1, on the reverse strand, counting down.
ATCACATTTATTACTTTATATTATTATTATTATTATTATTATTTTCTGTTTCAACCCATAAGATTTAAAAAAGCAAAAAAAAAAAAAAACAAAAGGAAAGGAAAAAAAAAGGAAAAACAGAAGGCAAAGAAGAAAAACGAAGAAAAGGAAAAAAAAAAAATAAAGGAAAAAATAAAAAAAGAAAAATGAAAATGAAAATAAAATGAAATAAAAGGGATACACAATATAATAGTGTCATACAGACACAATCAGAAAATATCCTATATACATTTATTTGATGACTCGTAATTTCTGTAGCCCCTAAAGCTATACATACAATCTTATCTCATTGTAGAATCATTTTGAAATGTTTTGACCTCCCCTTTTACTCTGCATTCCTCATACATATATATACACACTAGAACACATACATATATACATACATATGTATATATATATATATATATATATATATATATATATATATATATATCACACATTCATATAAGAGAGAGAGAGAGAGAAAGAGAAAAACTTTCCATGTACAATATATACATGGGTGGCATTGGTAGTATAATATTATATCAAACGAAACTAACTTAAACCCTTTTCCATACAATCAACCCGACAAAGTAAAAATAAAAAATAAAAAGAAGAAGAAGATTTTTCTCTTCTTCTTCTTTTTTTTTTTTTTTTTATTCAAGTCTCTGATGTGAAATCATTGGTTGGATGATAATTGGGGAGGTTTTTAGTGGGTGGTGGTTGGGTATGAAAAAAAAAAAAAAATAAAAAAAAATAAATAAAACTGTATAGAAGGGGATGTTTGTTGGATGATAGTCATCGTATGTAATTGTGTAGTATCCATTAAAGTGAATGAGAGTCAGGGGCTAACTTCATACTATATAGATATTATTATATAAAGTATAGAAAATTTTTGAGATTGGTGAATGTAGAATGTCATTTCTGTGGTCGGTTGATTTTTTTATGTTAACGTTTACAATGCAATCATTTTTTCTATTTTTCTTTTTTTCTTTCTTTCTTTCATTCGTTTTTCTTTTCTTTTTTTTTTTTCATTTTATCTTCCTCATTCTTTACTTCAACTATGTCTGCCCATTTTCTATTTATATACTACACTCTACTATTCTCGTGTTTTTTTTTCTTCTTCTTCTTATTCTTCTCTTATTTTCCTCTATTTTTATCAACGATAATTCTTAAGCTCTCTAAAATGAGGGTAATAAAATGCCCAATTAGTTTTAATATGTTTGAATCATACCATCATGTTATGCCTTTTCAACTGGAAATTGATAGAGATTTTCATCCTTTTTTTAAAATGAAAGAAAAGAAAGAAAACGTAAAACGAAAAAAATACATACATACATACATACATCTATACGTACATACATATCTTTATAAATAAAAGATGTAAGAAGAGGATGAAGAAAAATAAAAAAATAAAATCTCAGAAAAAAAAAAATCTTTCCTGAAATAATTTCGGCCAAACATTAAATTGAATTAAAGTCCTAAAGTCCAGGTTATTTTTTTTCTCTCTCTTTTTCCTACTTCTTTATCTCTCATTTCATATTTTCAAAAGAGAGAGAGAGAGACGAAAAAATCGAGAAAAAATCAAGAACAAGAAGAAGAAGAAGCAAAAGTTAAAGAACGGAATAAAATGATCCTTTTTTTCCTCGTCCCATTAAATGTTTCCCCCCCCCCCCCCCATTTCCGTTTATAAATTAAAATTACTTTGTACAAATTATAAATCGGATTTTGGATTAAAGAAATTAAAGGGTAGTATAGACATTTGTAAGAGTATGGTATGAGGTAGTTGAGTGAAAAGGGGTATTAGCGGGACATGAAAGGGGAATGACAGTGACTGTATGCATGTATGCATATATATACATTTAAATACATACACATATTTAAATACTAAAATAAATGTAACCAAAAACTTAAAACTAATTAATAAAATTTTACGTATTTATAAGATTTAGATTTTGAACAAATTTTACCAGAGAATTTTACTTGATTTTGACCCTTTTTAAGAAAGTACATAAGAAAGAGAAAGAAAAATTTTATTTGATTTTATTTTCTTAAAAGTTTTACCATCAAAATGGATACTCAAGTTTTTGTTTTAAGATTTTCTATAATAAATGAATTTTAGTTAAAATTAAACCTACATGTTTAAAAACCATTTTCCCCATTTTAATATTAATTAAATGATTTTCTTTATGTTATCTTTATAAAATAGTTATAGACCAAAATTTATTATAGATTATATTATCTACAATCATAATAGTTGATAGTAGTTCTATTGAAAATTCTATAAGAAAAATAATAGAAAATAATAGAAAGAAAATATGGAAAATAGAAAATAGAAAATAGAAAAAAATCAATAATCCAAATTTAATAAGGTTCAAGAATTCAATCCAATAAGCTTTTCTACATATAATATATGCATTCATTTTACGGTTTAATATCGGATTTAAGGCAAGAGAAGAAAAAGAAATAAAAAGCGAAGAAGAAGAAAAATAAGAAAAGAGACATTTTTTCCATATTTTCTTATTTTTTTCTCTTATTATTTGAATCTTTTCTATAAAGTATAGTATATAGAGAATTTGTGTTCATTGCGGAGGGGGTGGTGGTGGTGGTGTAAAACGAAGAGATCATATAAAATTCCCTTTTTTTAAGAAGGGTGAATGGTTTTTTTTTTTTTTTTTACTTCTTCTTTCTATTCATAATGCGTCCAAATAGGCTGCCTTATGAATGCATTGAACTTTACTTTTTACGTGTATTTTTTTTTTCTTTTCCCTTAAATGTCAATAAGACGAATGAATCTGACTTTCTTTTTAGAAAAATTTTTCTTATAGATTCTTTTCTCTGTTTTCTTCTTCTTATTATTATTATTATTATATTTTTTTTTTGTTGTGGTTACGATTATTATTTACTTCTTTAAGAAGGATGACGATAATCTGAAAAGGATCTTTACTATTTTCGTTCCTCCCTTTTTTAAATGTTACTTTACTTCGATATTTTTCTAATAAAAATCGGATAAGATTCTTTCATAGAAATTTTAATCCTTTTTTACAGTTTTCATCATTTTTCCTATACTTTTATTTATTCTAGTTTTTCACCTTAAAAAAATTATACGGGAAAAATCGTATTTTTTCTTTATTTTTTGTTTTTGTTTTTATTTAATTTAATTTTATGATATTTTTCCTTCTCTTTCTCTTTCTCTCTCTCTCTCTATTCTTTGTCTTACATTTGGCTTTCTTGATTGAAAAAACAATTCACTCAATCAACATTGATATATCAAAACAATACGAAAATCATTGATTCAATAATATAAGACGAACGAAAAGAAAACAAGAAGAGGAAGAAGAAGAAGAAGAAGCAGAAAAAATAACAAAAAGAAAATAGGAAAATAACAACAACAGTACCAACAAAAAATTGTGAAGAAGGAAAAAGAAAGCAAAATAAAAAAAAAAATAAAAAAAAAAAAATAGAAATAAAAATAAAAATTTTCTGCGGAGAAAATAGAAGAAAATCACATGAAGTGGAATGAAGAATGAAAAAAAAAAATAAAGGAGAACATTTTTTTTTTTATTTTTCTGGTAGAAAGAGTAGAAAGAGTAGAGGAAAATTGAACAACACACAAACCAATCATTGAGGGCTTGAGTTTTTCTTCTTCTTCTTCTTGTGTTTTTTTTTTTTCAGAAATAAAGTGAAAAAGAAAAACCGATGGAAAAAAAAAAGAAAAAAAAAAAGAAACAACAAGAAAATCTATTGATTCCATTTATTGCTGTTTACAAGGAATAAATTTTCTTATTTCCTTACTTCTTCTTTTATTTTTATTTACGATGATGATAAATTTTTTTCTTTTTTTCTTCTGTTCTGCTGCTGCTTTTTTTTTTTTTTGTTTTTTTGTTTTTTTTTTTTCTTGAAAAAATATTTGAATATTAGATTTTCGTTTCGGTTGAAAAACAACAAGACATAAGAAGAAGAAAATGAAGAAGAAGAAGAAGAACAACAAAAATAACAACAATAAAAATAAAAACAACAACAACAACAACAACAACAACAACAACAATAATATAAAATAAAATAAAAATGAAAATGAAAATAAAGAATTGAAAAAAGGGAAAAAAAAAGGAAGAAGAAGAAAAAAAAAATATGGGAAAAATGTACGTATTTGTTTATTGGTGTATGGCAGCAACAACAACAACAAAAATAACACCAACAACACCCACCACACACCAACAAAAACTCTCATGAAAAATATGTCCTATAATATATAATAATAATAAAACCGTGACAAATTTTTGATGTCAAATCAGCAATTATTATTTTGAAGATGTAAGGGGGGAAAAAAAAAATAACAAAAATAATAAGAATATATTTTATATGTGTGTGTGCAATGTGCATGTATAATTTATATAATATAGAAAAAAAATTTAAATGTATACGTTTATGGTAGATTGATTGTATTTGTATACGCATATAAATAACTATAAAAACATACAAATACTTATATAAAATATATTTAAATTTACGAGTCATTGAAGACGATTAGTCACGATTCGTTTATTTATTTTTTTTTCTTTTGGATTAAATAGATTTGTGATGATTGAAGGAAAATTTGAAGGCTATATGTAGATGTAGATGATATATATACATACATACATACATACATGCATAGGAAAATAGGTATAATACACAATAAACACTCAACCATCCTATACAGACCTTTTTTCATTTTTTTACATCAAATTTCTTTTTATACAAACACAATTAATACGATTCAAAGTCAATTTTTTTTTTTTTGGTGTTCATTAAAGATCCTTGTCTCGTGAAATATTTTTAATTATTCCAAAAAAAAAAAAAAAGAACATAAAACGAATAAAAATTAACACTTATTGTCAAATCGTGTGATAGTCACATTAATATATGTTCAACTGAAATTACATTTTCATATAGGAATAAATTTTCTTTTTTTCTTTTGTGAAATGAAAATAAATTCATTAAGAAAAAAATTAACATTGTGTGCGACAATTTCTTTATTTTTTTTGTTTTTCTTGTCAATAGAAAAATAAGAAAAAACAATCATTTGAAATTCTATAAAATTAATAAAAAAAAGAAGAAGAAAAAAACAGAAGCATAAAATTGAAATTAACTATTTTCTAATCTTATGATTTTTTTTTTTTGTTTGCATTTGATTATAAAATAAAATTACCATTTAATTGTTTACATTGGTTTTATGTGTTGTTGTTAATTTTTTTGTTTTTCTTTTTTTTTTTTCTTTTTTTTTTTTTTTCGTTTTTCGTTTTTCTAAGAAATTACAATAATGTAATAAACGATTTAATGATATTGTTTTTTATGTGTGTGTATAATGGTTTAATAAAGGGGACGAATTCCTTAAAGATTACTAAGTACATATTACATTTTTTTTTTACTTCTCTGTTATTTTTGTTGTTGTTGTTGTTGTTGTTGTTGTTTTTGTTGTTTTTGTTTTCTTTTCACTTCTTTTTAACGCGCCTTTTGCGAATATTTTCTGTTTTTTTTTTATTAGGATATACAGACCTACAGAAATACATACATACATGCATACATACATACATACATACATACATACATACATACATACATACATACATACATACATACATACATACATACATACATACATACATACATACATACATACATACATACATGCATACATATATTTTTTTTATATATTAAAATTCAGGATGTGATCCGAATGTAGAAAAAATGTAGAGAAAAATGGTAAAAGCTAAATAAGAAGAAGAAGAAGAAAAAGAAGAAGAAGAAAATAGGAAAGGAGGGGTTTTTTTTTTTTTTTAGAGAAGACAAACTTAATACGATTTGCAGAAGGAATCTAAAATCAGTACCGGTTGATGGGGGCTGGAGGGGTTAAGATTAAAGTTTTCGTTATTTTTTTTTTTTTTTTGTGTTCATGCGGTTGGTAGGAGATTGGGGAGAGTAAATTCTATATAGAATTTTAACGATTCAATTTGTATAGAAAAAAATTTTATTAAAAAAAGAAAAAAAAGGAAAATTTCAAAAGAAAAAATTAAAGAAATCATCATAAATTTTCTAATTTATTTAATTATAAAAAGACCAAAACATTTATTTCATTAAAAAAAAAAAATGTGAATTCAATTTTTAACAGAATAAAATTTATTCACTTCTTATTTTCTCATTAAAAATTTTCCTCTACATTATATACTTTTTTTTTTTTTTGGACTACACCAATACACTCTATAATTTTTGCTTTATTTTTACACAAATAATTCAATCATCTTCCTTCCGAATAGAAAAAGAAAAAGTTAAAGAAAGAATGAAAAAAAAAAAAGCATAAACCGAATTTTCTTATCCGCCTTTTTCCAACCGCAAAGAAGAAAAAAATGAAAAAATGAAAAAGAAGAAAAAGAAGAAGAAGAGGAAGAAGAAGAAGAAGATAAAAAAAAAACACAAAAATAGTGAAGGGTGTGAGTGTATAAATCAGTTGGTTGTGGCTGGGGGTAGAAAGCAGGTGGTGGTAGATTGTGGATGGTTTTTCTCCGTTTCTCCGTTTTTTTTTTATTTTTCCTGCAAAAAAAAAAAAAAATCAACGAAGAAAATATGTTAGTTGAGTAAAATTGGGAATATGGAAAATTTATGATTTTTTTTTTTTTTTTATAAAAAATAAAATAAAAATTGTTGTTTCTTCTTTAAAAAATAAGAAAAAGAAGAAGAAGTAGAAGAAGAAGAAGTAAAAAAAAAAAAAACAAGAAGGAAGTAAATTCGATTTTGTTTGTGAATTTTTCTTTTTATTTTTCCGTTCTCAATACCCACTTTCCACTTTTCCTTCTCCTCTAACACTACATTTTTTTTTTTTGTTCTATTTTCATCTTAACAATTTTTTTTTCTTCTTCTTCTTCAGGTGAAATATAAAAAAAAAGAAAGAAGAAAAATGAAAATTAGAAAGAAAATAAGGGAATAAAGATGGAAAGGAAAAAAGCAAAAAAAAAAAAAAAGAAAGAAGAAGAAAAAAAACGTTTTAACAAAATGAAGTCAATGTAATTTTTTTTTTTCGCTCTCTCTTGTTTTTTTTTTTTTTTTTTATTATAAATATTTACACATTTTATTTCTAATATACTTTTCACGCACATTTTCTAAAATTTTCTTTTCTTTTTTATTTTAATGCCCTTCACTTTCTCACTTTCTCTCTTCGTGCTAGGAAATTAAAAAGAAAAAGAAAAAAAAAAAAACGGTAAATGATTTTCTGTAACAACTCTTTTGGAAAAATTGTTATTTGTTTTTTTTTTTTTTTTTTTTTCTGTTTACGAAAACATCAAAATTCTTCTGTTATTTAAATTTTTCACCATTTTTTTTTTTTTGTAATTTTCCTTCACCAATATTCTAATCTTAATTTATTTTTTTCTTTTTCGTTTTCTTCTTAATTCTGTTTTTTTTTTTTTTTATCTCTATTCAACTTTTTTTTATTTCAATTTTCTTAACAATTCACATAATTTTTTATCGTTTTTATAAAATATAAATAAACGGAATAATAAAAATAACAATAATAATGTATTAGATAATATTTTCTGAATGTGAAAATGGGGCCAAATAGGGAAAATGGTGAAAATGGTGAAAATGTGAAAATGGACCGTCGTTGAAACAGGTTTAAATGATTTTTGCTTTTTTATTTATTTTTTTTTTTGTTGGGCCGCATCAAAAGTTAGGCTGGGTTGTTGTTGTTTTTGTTGTTGTTGTTGTTGTTTTTTTTTTTAATTAAAATAAACAAACAAAAAAGGAGAGGAACAAAAAACAAAAAAAAGAAAAACAAAACAAAACAAGAAGAAAGAAAACGTGAAAAACCAAAAGGGTGAAAAGTTGGAAAAACGAAAAAAAAAAAAAGAAAAAAAAGAGGATGACAACAATGAAATGAGCGATGAAGAAGAATCAGAAAAGGAAGAATAAGATGAGGGGGAAAGGAACTAGACGAATATTGATTCTAAAAATTTTTATTGTTTATTTTGTCGCATAATGTTTTATTCTGTTACTTTTTCGCTCTTTTTTCTTTTTCTTTTGTACTTTATCTTTCTTTTATCTTTGTAATTTTCCCATTTTTCGTTTTTCCTTAGGAAAATTTCCAGTTGAATATATGTGTTTATGTACAAGACGAAAAAAAAAAAAAAATATGTACACATAAAATAAGTAAATAAATAAATAAATAAAGAAACGTGTCTATTCATTTTTATTAAAAGAGAAACCACAACAATTCTTATCTTGAGTACAAGCAAAATGAAAATGAAGGGAAAGAAAAAAAAAAAAAAAAACAAACGGAAAATTTTTATTTATTTTATTTTCTTTTTTTTTTTTTTTCGTTAAAGGATTTTTTTTTTCTTTCGTTCTTTCTTTCTTCTTCTCGTCGTCGTCCTCTTCTTGTTTGTTGTTGTTGTTGTTATTATTATTTTCACATTCTTTTATTCTTTAAGAATAGAATAAAAGAAAATTTCTTTCTTTACCCATTGTTCATTGTAAAGAGTAGAAAAATAAAAAGAAAACGTTAGAGTTGGTGTTTTTTTTCTTCTTCTTCTTCTTACGTTTTTTCTTTTTTTTTAAGAAAAAAAAAATAACTTTTCGTGTGAGTTTTTCCTTTTGTTTATTTGTTTCTTCTTTCAGAAAGGGAAATTCTTTTTTCTTTTTTTTTCTCTTTTTTTCAATTTTTTCTGTTTTCCTTTTTGTGTGCAGAGAAATAAATACTTAGACATATTTATAGAAATAATTACGTATATGATTTTTGTTTTTCACGTTTTTTATTTTCTTAACACAACAACAAAAACGACAAAAAAATAAAAATGTACTAAAAGAAAGAGAGAAAATTCTGTGTATAAACACGGTACGGTAACTTAATAGTTTTTCACTCTTATAATTAAATAATATTTCCTTAATGTACCTACTTATCATCCCATCCCACCCCTTTTAGATAATAAATAATTTTTTTTTTATTCTTCTCATTTTTAAAAAGATCAGAAAAAAAAAAGAAAATAATTTTTCTCATCTACCAAAAGAATAAAAAAAAAAAGAAAAAACGGAAGAAATTATTAAATTATTCTGTTTAATTCTAATTATGAAATATAAAACAGAATATGACGTCACAACAATTATAATTTATTATGTAGTTTGAGTTTTAAATTTTCAAATTTAAATCAATTATCACTTTTAAAAAGAAAATAGACGTTTTTTATATACCAGAAAATGTGTGTGTGTGTGTGTGTATCTATATGAAATTTTTGAGACAAGTGAAATACACAGAAAAGAAGTGAAAAGAGGAAAAGTTGAATTGAAAGGATTTTTGTTTTATTTTTTTATTTTATTCTTTAGAAATAATAAAAAAAGAAAACACAAATATAAAGAACGCGTTGAAAGTTAAAGTTGAAGGTTGGTTGAACAAAAAAAAATAAAATAAACAAATAAGAAAATGTTTTAAATGTTTTTTATATTTATTATTTATAATATATAGAAAAGCATCAGAAAAAGAAAAGTCGATAGAAAAGAAAAAAAAAATAAAAAGCAGAAAAAACAAAAACGATGAAAAAGTGGAAATTTTTTCGATAAAGGAAAAAAAAAATTTGTATGGGAAATGTTTTTTTTTTCTCTTTTTTCTGATAAAGGATAATAAATTTTCTCGTAGAAAAATTACATAAATAGTGTATGTGAAACTTTTCTAAAGAATTAACAATTAAGATTAACATGAATTATTTTAAGAATAATAAGATAAAAATTTATGTTTGATTTAATTAAATTAAAAGGAGAAAATTTATAAAATATAAATAAAATTATGACAATGACAATGACAATGAAACTGACAATGACACTGACAATCGCAATGACAATGACAATGATTTGCAAGTACTTGTCACATGTGTAATTTTTGAATATTTTATTTATTAGTAATTTATTTATAATTGGTGATTTAATCCATTATTTAGTTAATAGTGAAAATTGGACGATATGAGACAATTTTGAATTTAATTCTCTTTTTTTGTTTTTATTTTTGTTTTTTACATTAATTTAAAGTTGTACCTATATTCTCTATACGCACATATCAGATGAGATACGTTACAGAATAATTTATTAGTATTCGAGTTAAATTCTGACGCTATATATGGGGGGGTGGGTTGTATAATTTACAAAATTATAAAATGAGAAACTTTCTAACCCTTAAAATTTTCTCACACTACTGCATATGTATATAGTGTACGTAAATTTTAATACGATAAAATTTTCTATAGAAAATTTCATATATTGATATGAAAAGTGAAAATGTATTATTCTTCATTTTCCAATGTTATATAATTCTCACTCTATATAAATATCGGTTTCAATAAATTTTTTTCTATTTTTTTTTCTTTTTATTATAAAAATCTAAAATACAAAAACAAATAAATCGAATTAATTGGATTGGAAAAAATTAATAGGCGTAATTATTAGACGGTTCATTAAATTATTTTTGTATATTTATTATTTATTTTATATTTAAAATAAAAAGTGGAAAAAAATAAGGCGAAAAAAAATTCAATGGAAAAAAATCAATTACCTTTACCCACTAATTGGATCAAAACATATAATCATAATAATAATAATAATAATAATACATAAATGTAAATTGAATACAACAAAAATTACATAAAAAAAAAATAAAAACAAATACTGCCAATTAATTTCAATATAAAATGAAAATTCAATTGGATTATTATTGTTGAGAATCTTCGTGGCTGTTAACAATATTTATATATATATATATATATATATATGTTCATGTGTGCTTCTATATATTTTGAGTGTATATATGACTTGACAATATTATTATTATTATTATATTTTAAATTTAAAGTCAATCAGCGTAACTCTTTTGTATGAGGAAAAACAAAAACATATTTTTATTTTCCACATCAATGAAAATTCTATATAGAACACATATAATAAATTTATCGTATATTTGTATTTATACGTATACATATACAGAGTTTTACAATTTCCTTTTACGCTCACTCTATTTTTTTTTTATATTTAGTTATATTGTTGTTGTTGTTGTTGTTCCTTTTTACGTTTGAAAATTTATTTTCTCCTCTTGTAAATTTTATCTCATAGCAAAAAAAGAAAAAAAAAAGAGAAAAAGCAAACAAATTGAAATTAACGTACTTAATAAATTTTCCAGACAACTAGTTTAACTGCCTGTCGTTTTATCGATGTTACTTCATTAGTAATTTTGTGGTATTTTCGCAATTGATTTAATGATTAGTGTGTGTAGAGAAAGAAAAATGATTATGGTAATTTGATAAATTCAATATTTAACACAAATAATTATAACATCATCAATTTATATAAATGATTTATATAGAAAATTTATTGATTTTTTTTATATGAAGTCAAATTTTTTATTTTAAAAGATGATAAAATAATTTATTAATTTTATATCTTAATTTCACATAAATTTTCTTATATTTTTACAATAATATTGTCTCACTAGAATTAAATAAAAATAATTTAAATATTTCATTTGGAGGAAATTTTAACTTCTTAATTTGTTAGTAAAAAAAAGAATCGTTACTTTATTTATTTTACGCGTAACTATTTGATTTTTTGGTAACTTTATTATTATTAAATTTTTTCAGAAGTTGTGTAAATGAAATTAACATTTACTTACACCTTACCATTAGACTATATTAATCAGATGATTAATTATTTTTCAATTTAAATTAAAGTTTTTATTTAAGGAAAAATTGATTTACTGAAAACCTTCTATGTCACAACTGAGACTATTATTGAGATTATCATTATTTAGTTTTATTTTTAATTTATAATAATTACTTTATAATTGTTGTCAATAATTAATTATTTAAAAATTTTATTTAATTAATATTTGTTGTTTGTTAAATACGGAAACCCAATTATATTGACAAAATTTAATAATGTCAATATACGTTAAATTTACAATAATTACGTATAGACTGATATTAAAATACAATAATACAATTAATATTGATTGTACATTTTTTTTTTATTCATTTATTTTAATATGATTTTTTTTTATTCATTTTAATATGGTATAACTAGGTAGACACAATATGAATAATAATGAATAATAAATACAAAAGCAAAAAAAAAAAACCAGAAAATATTCATAAAAAAAAAATGTGAAAATAAATTCAGTTGAATTTTAAAACGAAAAAACCAATTTAAATTGTATGAATGAAACACAATAAATGGTAGATAATTTAAAAATATTGTTTTAAAGAAAGAACAATTTTCACATTAATTATTAAACAGTCACACACAATTTAGAATAACTAATTATCTAAAATTTTAATTTTAAATAATTGTAAATGAAAAATTTACACGAATATTTACAACACAGAGAGATGATGAAACAAAGAAATAAAAAATAATAATTATATATAAATGATTTGTAATGGATGTAAAAGAATAAAGTTTTTTTTATCAGCCATTTAAAAGAGAAAAAATTAAAAACGGTGGAATTTCAATGAGACGAGAAAAATCAATAATCAATTTTATTATCGTTTAAATGAAGTAAATAATATTTTTAAAGAGATACTAATAAATTTTCATTCTATTTCATTGTAATTAGTTCAATTAAATAGAAAATTTTAATAACGCACAAAAACAAAAACAAATACAAAAACAAAAACAAAAGCAAAAAACAAAACAGAAGAAAGAAAAATAGTTGAGTACATACGATTTCAATTAAATTTCATAAAATTTTACCTAGACACGAATCAATTAAACTATGGGGTATGATACATATATTTAATATACATTTAGGTATAAAGTTTTATACAATAATTTTTACGTAAATCTATACACACACACATATATATATATATATATACACACACACACAGGGCCGGTTTTAGATATTTTTGCGCCCGGTTAAATTTAAAAAAAGGCGCCTTTATGAGTATAACATTTTATTTAAAAAAAATCAATAAATTATAAAATAAAAAATAAAACAAAATTGCAAATGTTCAGTACATATTGTAAAAATAAAAATGAACTAAAAAAAATATCACTTAACAAACGAACAATTAATAATAAAGGAACATGTCAGTTTTTTCTTTAAATTTACTTTAGGAAATTAATTTTTCTAGCCTTTATCTTCGCAAAGCTGTCTATCAAATTATGATAATCTATATTTTCAAGAACAGCGTTTTCTATTGATAACATAGATAATCCAGTCAATCTTTCTTGCAACATTGTTGTTCGTAAATAATTTTTAATAATTTTTAACTTTGAGAAACTTCGCTCTACTGATGCGACTGTTACTGGCAAAGTTATAAGTATTTTTAAAGCTATAACTGTATTTGGGAACACTGAATCCAAGTTTTTATCAAATATATAGGTTAATGTTGCTAAAGGCGTCAATTTGGAAGTTAAAATTGAGGAAAGCATTTCCAGCTCATTAAATAAATCTAAACCTCTTAAATCCAAGTGTTCTTTATTTTTAAGGGCTTTTTCTAAATTAATACAACTATTTTTTATATTATTTGAGCTTGAGGGTGAGAATGCAGTTACATCGTGTAAAAATTCAAAAATTTTATTATGTTGATTTAATTGCTCAAATCTCTCGCTGACGGATTCTATTGCTTGATCTAATATCTTGAAGTAAAATTCAACTTTAAATCGTAGCTCAGGATTAATTATTGGCTCGTCTCTACCTTCATATGAAAAATGAATTTTCTTCCCACGAGGTCGCATATATGTACATGCATAATTAGATTTTATTCTTCGTTTTGTTTCATCTTCTACATTCCTTTTCATTAAAAAACATTTGCGGCGGTGAGGGACGGATTTTTAATATGAAACGCACACATATATAGATTTTATTTCAGAGCATTTTGGTTTGAATGTAGTGAGAATGGTGTGTTTTTAAAAATTGAACCAACATTTCTTATGCAACTAGAAACGCACACATATATAGATTTTATTTCAGATCATTTTGGTTTGAATGTAGTGAGAATGGTGTGTTTTTAAAAATTGAACCAACATTTCTTATGCATACTAGAAACACACACAACTATGGATTTTATTTCAGAGGATTTTGGTTTGAATGTAGTGAGAATGGTGTGTTTTTAAAAATTGAACCAACATTTCTTATGCAACTAGAAACGCACACATATATAGATTTTATTTCAGAGCATTTTGGTTTGAATGTAGTGAGAATGGTGTGTTTTTAAAAATTGAACCAACATTTCTTATGCATACTAGAAACACACACAACTATGGATTTTATTTCAGAGGATTTTGGTTTGAATGTGTAGTTAGAATGGTGTGTTTTTTTAAATTGAACCAATATTTCTTTTATACATTAGAAACGCAACATATTCCTATAGATTTTATTTCAGTGGATTTTGGTTTGAATTTTAATTAAATAGAAACATATATAAATAATAAAATAATGCGCCCCAAAATTATTGCGCCCGGTTTTACTGCACCATTTGCCCCTATGGACGGACCGGCCCTGCACACACACATATACACTTATGCTATATTATAAAATTTTCATTCAATAATTTATGTTGTAAATTAATGTTTAAAATTTATTTGTACAATTTTCTATAGTTAATATGCATCTTTTTAGTATATAGATACAATTAGTGTAGTAGATACAATTAAAATAAAATACACATAAATTTTAGTATAAAGACAATTATTAAAGAGGATTAATTATATTTTCTATTATTAATGGTACAATAAAATTTTATTGGTAATGAAACAAAATGAATGAAAAATTCCAAAAAAAACAAAAAACGTCTAATTTTTTGCATTAATTATGATAATTAATGGGTTCAGTAAAAATAAATAAACTATAATTAAAAACAATAAAAGCATAGTTGTAGGCAACATCACATTTTATTCCTTTTTAATTAAAAATAAATTTAAATATATTTGGAAAATTTATTGAAAGATAAATTATTGAGTTGGTAACAGAATAATTTGTTTAAATTTTTGTAAAGAAACAAAAAAATGTAATTTATTTTAAATGGGAATCAAAAAAAAAAAAATGTATTTTTTACTTTAGAAAACTTCTTATACCGTACACCCTCCGCCACCATCTTTTCATATAACTTCTGTTAACAAAGTTAATTAAAATTATATCTATGTTATTTAAATTAATATATTTTCTTTTTTTTTTTGTTTTTGTTTTTGTTGTAAAACAATTGAAAACGATAAATTATAAAATTTCCTTTCTGATTTTCTTTTCTCAATGTTTGTTTTTTTTTTCTTAGCTTTTTAATACCTAAATATACTTTAGAGGGTATAAAATGTGAATATTAATTCCACATGGTGCTTTTCTTTTCTTTTTTCTTTTTTTTCTTTTTTCCTTTTTTCCTTTTTTTTTTGTATATTGAAGTTTTATACTTCCGGATGTTGTACTCAAAAATCATCAACAAATTGCAAAACTTAAAAAGAAAAATTAAAAATAAAACAACAACAAATAGAGAAAAAAACAAAAAAAAAAACATAAATTTTAAAGGAAAAGTCAATACTTTGTGTTCTGTTGTTTTCATTCATAAATTTTGATGAAGAAAATAAGAAATGGAAAATTAAAGTGAAAATTGTGTGTGAGTGTGTGTGTGTGTATAGTACTTTATAAAGGGGAAAAAGGGAAAGGGAGAAGGGAAAATTTTGTACATCAATTGAAGTAAAATATATATTTTCATATAAATTTATATAAAATATGAATATACATGTACATACATACATGTATGTATGTATCTATGTATGTATGTATGTAAACTTTGTGATATTTTCCTAGTTTGATGTAGATATTTTTTTTTCTGTGTATACATTATTTAAAGTATAAACAATCGATTAAATTTCAAACATAAGTACGCATATACGTGTACATATAATTTATAATATAATGTGGATGAATATTGTGGTAGGGGGGTTCAGGTTGAATAAAGTGGAAAAATCTATTGACTATATTAAATAGTATAATACAAAATGAATTGATTATATTTTATAATAAAATAGAAATAATAATTTTACATTATATTTCTATAATAGTTAATTTACTACTTACTATTTACTAACTACAACCACGTCTTATTACCTCTTATCTTAATATATTTTTTAACATCTTTAAATATGTTTGTGTTTTATTATTATTAGTATTTTTTATTCTTTTATTTTATACTTTTTTTTTTTTGCTTTAATCTGTTACATGATATTTTAGACAGTAATTTATGTAATAAATTAACGTACAATTTAATTAATTTTTAATATAACTTTCATTCTATATAGAAAGTTTATCCTTCATCTACTAGATAATTACTATTTCTCTATTATCTTCTTTATTTTTTTTTTTTTTAGCTATTTTAGTTTTCCATCATTATTATTAACACACATACACACACACTAACTCATGTATAATCTCACATACACACACATATGACAAATATGTCATGTAAAAAAAGGGGCAAAAATATTTTGTTTTGTGTTTTTTTCACACCATCATCAGTATAGTGGTGTTCGTTATTTTATGCTCAAAATTAAAGTAAAAAAAAGAAAAAAAGAAGCATTTAAATTCTTAAAGTGACATCTTATATACAGCTCATTTTAATTATTAAGATACATAGATATTTTCTTCATACATTTTTTTTTTTTGTTTCTCTTCTTTAACATCATCGTTGTTTTTTTTTCTCTCTACATTTATATACATTTTGCATCTTTGTCATTTGCTGTCATCACACCGGATATATTTAAACCAATTATGACATTTACTACTTATCTTATAGTTTTAATTTTAAATATTTTTTGGGGGGGAAATAAAACAAACAGAAATGAAAATGAAAATGGAAAAATTTCATCTTCTTTCTAATATATATATATTTTTTTTTACTTATTTGTTTCTTTATTTTTATTCAGTGTTCAGTTTTTGGTCGTCGTTTAAGGTATCGCCCAAAATGAATTGATCGTTATGTTTGTGTTAACCCATTTTAAAAAACGATAAAATGATAGACAAAAAAAAAAAAAAATAAAAAAATAAAGAACATGAAAACGAAGAAGAAAATGTGATTTTAACTGGAGAATATTATTATTATTATATAAAATATAAGACAGACAAGAACATGTACTAATAATGACACTACATTATGTAATATACATTGAAGGCACTCAAAATTGACGACAATAAAGATAATAAAATGTGAAATCATCATTTACTTTGACGGTAAGGAAAAATACTGCGGTAATTTAAAATGTGGTATGAGATAAAATATATGGCGGTTTTTTTTTTTTTTTTGGGATATTAAGGGGCTGAGGTAAATAAAATAAGGTGACTTATACGTGTATGTTAGTGAGTGTATGTGTGTGTGTGTGTGTGTATATATGTGGTTGGTAAGATGATGGGTGAAAATAATAAAAAGAAAAAAGCTTAAATTTTCTTTAATGTCAGCTCACAGTAAAGTTTTTCCATCCAATTTCGTTTCGTTTTTTTTTTTTTTAAAGAGAAACAAATTTTCTTTTCATATAATTATTTTGATTGATGAAATTTTTCTTTTTTTGGTCATCAAAATAATTGATGTAATTGAGAGAAAAAAAAAGGAAAAGAGATAAAAAAAAAAGATTGTTTTATGTGTGCCTTAAGGCGAACAATGAGAAGGGGAAAGAGGAAGAAATACACAGATTTGTGTGAGAAAGAGATAAATAGATAAAGAATTAAGGACGATAGTCAAGAAAAAGAAAAACGAGAGTGAGTGAGGGAAATAAAGAAAATTTTCTAACTACATCCGCTTCATTTTTTTTTCTCTCTTTTCGGTTTCTTTTTTTAGGGTTAAGGATTTCCTTAATGGGTTGAAGTTACATTCTAAAAATAGAGGAATTTATGTTGTCGTCGTCGTTAGTTTTTTTTTTTTTTGTTGGCTTTTATTCTTTATATTTTCTTTCTTTACTTTTCTTCTTTCTCACTCTTTGCTGTTCTTCTCTCTGCTTATATTTATTTTTATTATTTTTATTTATTTCTTTTTTTATATTTTGTGATTGAGAGACGATTATTATTGAGAATAATAATCATTAAAATGTGTTTGCGTTTGTAAAATAATGGGTAAACATTTCAAGAGTTTATTTAGTGTATATGGTGGGGTATTAAATATATAGGTATAAATAATACAATACACGTATAACATTTATTAGGGTTTTCCGAGTTTTCCGAGTTTTCTCGTATATGAATTATATGAAAGGATTATTATTATTATTATTATTATGGTATAAAAGGTAAAATTTCAAGTGACGATTAAAACAATAAATTATTTTTAATATTCTTGTATAAATCAAATCTACCACTACTACTACTACTATGATCATTACACCACAATCATAATCATCATCATCATCATTATTCATTTAATTTACTACTTTAAATGACTTATACATATTCATGTGTAAAAGAATAAAAAAATAAATAAAAAGGAAAAATAGAAAATAAGTTATTATGGGGAAAAAATAAAAATCAAAGAATGAATAAAAAAAACAAAGATTGTACCAAAATTCTTATATGAATGTTCTTCACAAATCGTTCATCGTCATTTTTATTGTCGTCATCCTTGGTCGTGATGACGTCTTTTATCCCATATTTTATTCTTTATTTTTCTTATTTCTTATTCGTTTTCTTATATTTCCCTTTTTCTTTTTTTTTTTTTTTTCTTGTATATTCAAATATGATACAATTGTGTCTATAAATCAAATTCATGTTGGTGGCATATGTAAGCGAAATATATATTTCTTTTTTTTTTTTCTTTCATTCATTCCTTTCGTTTTTTTTTCTCTCTGCTTTTTTTTCTTCGTTGCTGTACAGGAAAAAGGAGGAGGCGCAACACACAGAAAAAAACAACAACAACAACAACCACAACACAAAAATTTAAATATTCTTTTTTTGGTTTGCCTCAAAAAAAAAAAAACAAGAAGAAAAATAAAGAAAAAGAAGGATCAACTTAACATTGCTAATGCTTAAATTAACCGCACACAAACAACAAAGAAAAACAACAACAATAAACCGAATGAAAATAAAAAGCAAATTCTTGTGTGGGAAAAATTTAAAATTCAATTTGTTTATTCTTTATAATTTGAGATGGACGTATTAAAGAAAAGAGCAAAAACGATAGATGAAAATATATTGAGTCAGAATCCCTTTATTAAATATATTCGTTTTAGGCGGAAAATTTCTTATGTTGTTGTTGCTGTTGTTGCTGTTTTTTTTTTTTTAGTAAAAATGAATACAATAAAGAAATCGACAAAAAAAAAGTATTTTCTTTTGAATTGAAAAGGACATGAGTCTGAGGTTAAAAAGCCTATTTGTTCAGATGGTTTCTTTTTCTTCAATTTTATATATATGTATGTATGTATATATGTATGTATATATATATATATATTTTTTTTTATTTTATTTTTTCACAATAATACATAACCCATCATACCATCCACTTACAACAATCGGGTCTTCTCCCCTTCGCTGTTCGCAGAAACATTCTATATACATACATACATAGATACATATATACATATATACATACATGCATAAATACACAAACATATATATACCTTCCTATATATATATTTGTGAAACACCCCTCATTCTACCTTTTTCTTTTCTTTTGACACTCCAAACATAAGGGTGGGGGAGAAAAAAGAGAGAAAAAAAAATCGATTTCACTTTGATTGTACATTTTCTTCGTTTTCATCTTGTTGTTGTTATTGTTTGTTGGTTATGTTTTTGTTTTTGTGTTTTTTTCTTTAGTTATTTTTGTTGTTGTGATTGTATGCTTTTTTGTGTCTTTTAGAAAAAAAAAAAGAAAAAAAAAATAAATAAATTTCTTTTTCTCTCTCTTGATGATCCATTATTTTGAATGTTTTGTGTGATTTCGATTGATTTTTATATTTTTCTCAATTGTTAAGAAAATAGAAAAAAAAGAAAAAGAAAATAGAAATTAATAGAAGTGTCTACACATACAAATACAATAATATTGAAATTTATATAAAAAAAAAAAAAACAACAACAATAACAACCAAAAAAAACGAATAGAAAGAAAACTTCGAATAAAAAATTACTGTGTAGAGGAAAAGTAGGTTTATAACGATTAAAGTGTCTATTGAGAATATAAAAGAAATAATATATTTGTGTACGTAATGTTGTTGTTATTGTTATTGTTGTTGTTGTATTTGTATTTATATACTTCAGTTGGAAATTGCCTGAAATAAATTGGTTTAAAACCAACAAAATTTTCTTTTATTTTATTTGAAGAAAAGAATTTTAAAACAAAAAAAAAATCACGTACATTATTTGACCGAATAATTTATCAAGACATACGAATACATTGATTGATAAATAATTTAATTTTCATTAATATTTTGTATTGTTAAAAAAATACTAAATTTTTTTTAATATGAATTATTTTCTTTTCTTAACCCAATGGATCCGACTTACATATTTTTTATGACTTTATTCTATTAAGTAGATTATTAATAAGAATCTTGTCTTGTCACAAGTTTTAATAAAATTTCAGTTATCACATTAATTTAATCGTTTTTCATTCATTTTCTTACATTCTGATTCAACTGAAATGGAAATGGAATTTTTTATTTGTTTTTCTTTTTCTTTTGTTTTTGTTTCTTCTTAATGATTTACACATTTTAGTGAAATTATATTTTAAATATGTTTATGATAAGTTGACAGTTTGTTTTTTTTTTTTTTAAATATTAAATATGTGACACAAAGAAAGGAAAAGGAAATATAAAATATAAGAAAATAGAAAATAGAAAAATACAAAAACGAAAAGAAAAACTAAAAGAATAAAATGGGAGAAAAAAGAAAAGTGAAGAAGAAAACAAAAAAAATTGGTATATTAAGAAGAAAATGAAGAGGCAATAAAAAATTATTTATACAATTCAGAAGAAAACCAGCAAAAAATATAAGAAAGAAAAGAAAGAATTGGTTTTTATTGTTGAAATTAATTTAATTTGCATTTTATTTATTTTATTCGCTTTTATTTTTCTTGTTGCTTTTCGTCTGTCTAAAAATATGGTATAGAGAAAAAAAAAAAAAAAAATAAGAATAATTTTTCGTTTTTCTTATAATAGAAAATAATAAATCTTTTTTCTAACAATAAGAAAAGAAATAAGAAAATAAATAAAAAAAAAAAAATAGAATGAATGAATAGACGAGGTATATAAAAAAGACAATATAGAAAACGTCAATGTGTGTGTGTGTGTGTGTGTGTGTGTGTGGTATATGTGTGCGTATATAATAAAATAAAATAAATTAAGAATTTGAAATGGACAATCAAATTGCTTCATAAAAATAACAAAAAAAAATAAAAATAAATATAAATAAATTGATTGAACTTGAACTTATATTTTTTTTTATAAAAGTTTTCTTTGAATTATTTTCTCTTTACACTAACGAATAAAAACATTACTAGTCTTTTAACCATACCTACAACACACAACACTATCTTTAAATATTCAACAACATAAACACAGTCTGTGTTTTTTGATGACAATCTTTAAAATATTATTATCGTGTTACGTTTATTTTTTTCTTACATAAAATAATTTACAATCTTAAAATATGGATAACGTTATTGTTATTATTGTTGTTGTTGTTGTTCTTCTTCTTCTTGTACTTGTTGTTGTTTTTTTTTTTTTTTTTACACGTAAATATTTAATATAGATGAAATCTTATTTAATCCTATTTTAGAATTTTGAATTTAGTTTTTGTCGTCCGCATATCTCTTCTATATATATAATATACAAAAATATTTAAAGGTATTGTACCTACTAATACATACATATATACTTATTCATATAATACAATTTATTTAACCCTTCTTTCTTCTAAAACTTTTATACTTTATAATTGAATGATGAGATAAGAAAATTTTCTTCGTCTATTATATTAAGTCTTTATGTTTTGTGGAGATTTTGTAGATTATGTTAAATGATTATATTTCAAGATGATTAATAATTATTATTTTGTGTTTAATATTTTAAGAAAATAAAAATATATATTTAGACACAGACGGTTAGTTTTTGGTTAGGGAGAGAAATTTTGCTGTTTCTTTTTATTTCTTTTTTCATTTTATTTACTAAATAGCACAAAGTTTATTATCTAACAATAATTTTGAATGAATTACTTTATAATTTTAAAAATAGTTTTAATTTTTCATAATTAAAATTTATTACAAAAGCTACACTGATGAACTACTGTATATATAAGATTCTTTGTATAATTACAAAAATTCCATATTTATTAAAAGAAGGTCAATAAAATGACAAAGAACCAAAAAAACTTTATACAATACACATCATTCATAAATATAAGAAAAAAACAGTACATGAATCTTATTTCCTTATCTTAAAAAACTTAATAAAATGAGAACATTTTAAGATCATCAAAAAGTTATCTAAAGTTATCTATACAAATGTTTCTCTTATCATACGTACGTAATATAAATATAAAAAAAGTAATAAATAAATTATTTATTAGTTTTCACTGATAAATTACTTACTTACTTACTTAGTAGTTACTATTCGGGATCAGATGATAAACTACAAATTTTTTTAATTTAATTTAAAATAAAAAGACACATTTATTATGATGGCATTTTTTTTTACCAATCATTTTAATTGAATTTTTCTTTATTCGTATTTAAAATATACAATGAAACAATTTTTACATAAAATTTTCGATTATTTTTTTTAAAATAATAAATCAACTTTTAGTCTATAAAAATAATCCGATATACTTAATAAATTTATCTATGATTTATTAAATTAGTTAATATTTAATAGTTAATAAAAAAAAATATGTATATATACTAACATGTATATTTATTCTTAGTACAACTATCATAAAACAGTATATATAAATTTAATATATAAAATAAAGCATATGTTCATATTATGCCTATACTGCTTATAATGAAAAATATATAACTAAATATAGTTGTTGTATATAGTACATATACTACATATACATATATATATATATATTTATATGTAAATATATTTATACATATGTATAAATATAGACAGACATTATATATTATAATAAAACTTTAAAATTTATTCAAAACTCTAAAAGTCTTTTAAACTATAATATTAACCTTATAATAGACATTTTAGTTCTATATAGTAAGTGTATGTTATGTATGTATGTATGTATGTATGTATGTATGTATGTATGTATGGATGTATGTATGTATGTATGTATGTATGTATGTATGTATATTGTAGTACATTAAATTCATTTAAAGTGAAATAAAATGTTAAGTGAAAATGAAGTGAAATTGTTAAACATGGTAGATATTTTATATAGTTTTTCTTTTACACATTTTTTTTTTTTTTTTAAATTTTTCTTTTCATTATTATTCATGGCAATGAAAATTATTTTCATACAAAACGAGTAACTAAATAACGTAAGTTTGAATTTGCCTTTTTAGAAATTAGTATAATATATGAGTTCATCAGATATTGCACTTTTACTTTTAAACATTTTTAGAAATAATATTGTCTTTACTTAAATCTTAAAGTGTCTTAAAATTATAAATTATAAATTAATTTTAATCTCTATTAAATCAAGTCTACTCTTTCTCCATTATATTATTTTTATTTAAAATTTTAATAATAATTTTATAAAAAGATTAAAATTTTAAATCAGTAAATAAAGATTTGAAAATTTTATATTTAAAATAGAATTTGGGATTAATGTTAAGTTATCATTTAATTAATAACAGTGAAATTTTTTTTATAAAATTCAATTTTAATTAGAGAATTATGGCAAAATTATTCATTTCTCATTAAATGAAAATTCATTTGAAAATTTTTATTATCTTTTTGACTTAATTTTTGAAAATAATTTTACAAAAACTTTTTTGCTTCTTATTCTAAATAACAAGAAGATAAATATATTTTATATACAATTTAAATTTAATTGCTATTGATTTAAAATAAGAGAGAGATAGAGAGAGTGAAATAGTGTGTGAGAGAGAGAGAGAGAATAAGATACAATTTGTAAATAGATAATTTTAATTGATTTTAATAGATTATTATTAAAATAGAAAATATTTTATATAAATTAAGAATTTTCATTGTAATATTCAAATTCCTTATAACATTATTATACATTATGAATAATTTATAGTTTTGATTTTATTAAATTTTCTATAAACTCATAAATTTTATAAACGATAAGTAGTTAACCCCTTTCAACCTAAATATAAAATTATATATTCTAATAATAAAAAAATATAGAAATCAGAATTGTTTTAGTTTCAAATATTTATTGTGTTATTTTACAGAGAATATTGGCTAACACATTTTCTTTTTTTTTTTTAAAAAAAGTACAAAAAAAGTTATAATTTTCATAATTTTCATTTAATTGAATTTTTTTTTCTGATAATTTAAAGTTTACATTTTAAATAGAAAAAATGAAAAAATTGTATACAAATCTAATTGAAATATTTTTTCTTCATTGTCTAAATATAGAATTTTCAAACAGTCAATTTATATGAGTGAAAATTAAAAGAAAATATACTAGCATATTATACAGTACCAGGCAAACATATACAATTATAGTCAAATTTATACACAATCCCAATCAAATACACACACACAGCATACACGAATACACACACACAATAATACATAAAAGATAAGAAGAAAGAAAGAAAGAGAAAAAAAAAAAAAGAAATGTAAAAGTAAAGTGAAGAAAATGAATAAAATATATTTTAAATAAAATTCTTCTCCATCATCATTTTCATTTACCATTTTCTATTTTCCATTTTCCATTTTCCATTTTCCATTTTCCACTTTTTTTTTTTTTATCTTTATCATCTTTTATAAATTTAGTTTTGTAAATGATGTCTATATCTTTCACTCGTTTGTTAAAATATTAACAATAGTATATTCACCAGTATAAATCTATACAAAAAACATTTTCGAAATAAAAATGAAAATGTCAAATGAATATACAATTTTTTTTATTTATAACAAAAATAGAAAATTAAATGAATAAAATGAAATCAGATGATAGACAGAACATTTTTTTTTTTATGTTTTATTAAAATTAAAAGTTTACTCATAATTTGAGCGTTTGTGTTTTTTTTTTTTTCTTTTCTTTTCTTTGTTTCAAAAATGTCATCGTTTTTCTTTTCTTTATCTTCTCTTTTTTTCTATTTATTTATTACAATAAATTGTATAGTGACGTTCTATACATTATTTGTTGTAATTAAAATATCAAAAAAAAAAAAGTAGATAGAAGAATAAGAAGAAGAAGAATAAACGAATAAATGAATGAAAAAAAGAGAGAGAGAGAAAAAAGAAAAAAAATTAAGTGCTATCCATTTTCATTATTCATCCCTTAAAATATCTTTACACGTATACATGACTTTTTCTATATACACCTTTCATTAATTTTAGTCCTATATGTGTTCTATATATTTATATAAATACTACTATAATTTTATAGTATTATATATAATACTAGAAATAATCTAACGCATATATAAACACTTACATATATATATATATATATATATATACATACCTACATATCTACATAACTATATAAATATATATAAAATAGGAGTTAGCGACATAACACATTCATCGTAGTACGTGCTAATGAATTTTAATTAAAATAGAAAATACATTTTTGGAGTTTACGTATAATATATATACACACACACATACCTATACATACGCATAAGCATCCATACACGCACATACAATACGTACTTGTAATATATATATATATATTTGTATTAATTTTTGTTTTTCCTAAATATCTATAAAATATAAACACACCAAAAATAAAGAACAAAAAAAAAAGTACTTGTGCAAATTTGTTCACCCACTTTATTTTTTTTTTCATTTTTCTTTTCTTTCCTTTTTTTTTTTGTCTTAATAATTTTAATAATTTTTCTTCTAATTTCTTGTTTTCCACCCCTACACCTACACTACGCCGTTTTTTGTCAACATTGTGAAAATGATAGAAAATGATAAGAGATGAATCAGAAGAAGAAAATGATAGAACAAAAAAAAAAAAAAAATGTTAAAAGAAAAACAAACATTTAAAAAAAAAAACAAAATTCAAGTGAAACTTTTTAGTTTTCGACTTTCCAAGTAAGAGAGAAAAAAAAAAAGAAAAAAAAAAAAGAGAACAAAAAATTTACGATGAGGAGAAAATAAAAAAGAAAAAATAGGGGAAAAAAAAAATTAATAATAAGTCACGATTGAAGCAGAGTTTAAAGTTATCTAAGACGTGAAACTGCCTTATATCAATAAATTGTAACTTACTTTTTTTTATTTTTTTTTTGTGAAGAAGAAAAATAAGAAGAAGAAGAGGCTGTAGGATATTAAGTATACCATCATATATATATATATACGTTTATATTATTTAACGTATACCAAAACGTATATTCCTAGAAATATTTAGTTTAAAACTAAATGGAAACGATAAGAACAATATGGTGCATTGCAGTATTTTCTCTTCACTTCAAATGCTTGATAATTTATAACATTTACCTTTACCTATACTATTTTTTTTATTCTTGTAAATCTATTTTGTAAAAAAAGAAAAACGCATATTTATTAATAAACGCAAAAATAATAAATAAATGAAAATGAAAATGAAAATGAAAATAAGGAAAAATTGTTAGAAAATATAATAAACCAAAAACGGACAAAACTCTAATAGGAAATAAAATAGAAAGAAAAAACAAAATTTGTTTGAAGAAAAATATATTTTTATTATTCTTTCAATACTTGAAAAATAATAATAATAATAATAATAATAATAATATTATTATTGTCTTGTTTACACGTATAAATCAGTCTG
The DNA here is from genome assembly GCA_963082725.1 of Pedicia rivosa. NCBI lineage: Eukaryota > Metazoa > Arthropoda > Insecta > Diptera > Pediciidae > Pedicia > Pedicia rivosa. The sequence continues at coordinate 2,624,858 of OY720156.1, read as the reverse complement.
AAGAGGCTCGTTGAACCTAAAGAATATGGGATCAACACAATCAGCTTACGTATATACAATCCCGGATTTTTTTTTTTTATATAATAATGTTTAGCACGCTTCCTCATAACACTTTATGATGAAGACAAATATATATTTAAATAAACGTGACACACAGGACTTTAGTAAATAAATATATATGAAGAAAGAAACGTACATATTTGTTTGTTTGTTTGTTGTTGTTTTTTTTTGTTATGCTTTAAAAAACAGAATAACACAAAAAAAAAATTAGAAGAAAACATTTTTTTTTTGTTGAATTTTAAATTTTTCTAATTGTTTTGGTTGAAAATAATTAAAAGAAATTTTCATTAAATAACAAATATTAGACCAGAAATGGATTTTCATTTATAAAAAATTTTTTGTTTAAAAAACTTCAACATTCATTGTCTAGTCAGTTCAATTGTGAAGAAAATAAAAGTTTCGATAATCGTGAAATTGGATTCTATATAGTAAAATTTACTTTTATATTTTAAATAACAATTAAAATGAATTTCTAATCAAAATCTAAACAAAATAATTAACATAATATGAAAATTTGGGAAAATTCAAATAAAAGTAAAGTCAGTGTAGCTACATCGAAACTATAAACCGAACGATTCATCATTTTATTCTTTTCTTATAGGTTTTAAAATTTTTTGTTAAAAGATTCTTTTCTTATTCTTACACAGAAAAAAAAAAAAAAAGAAACACACACACACATACACACACACAATAAAATACAAAAATAAATTTTATTTAGAAAGAAAAAATAACAGAAGAATTTACAATGAAATTATGAAACTTGATATGGCTAATCCTCTAGATAAATTTGGCTTTTTTTTCTTCTTTTTTTGTTCTTTTAAAATAATATCTTATATTTTTTTCAACAGTATGAAAGTGGATTATTTGGTTGGGGTTGGGGTGTTTTAACTGTGTTAGAATATGTCTGCTTTTAATGTGAGGAATCCAACTCATTCAAACCATTTAAACTTTTATTTATTATAATACAAGATTTTATTTAAATTCATGTTTTTTTTTTCTTTTTTTCTTAAATTTTAAAATCAAACATAAAAAAAAAGAACAAAAAAAAAACCAAGAAGAAGAAGAAGAAGAAGAAGAAGAAAAGTTTATTTAAAAAAAAAAAAAATGTAGGAAAAGGAGAAAAATTCCGTATTTAAATTTTTTTTTGGTATGAGATTCATTTTAAGACGTCTTTTAAGTGATTAATAATGTTGACTAAAATATTTTAGATGGTTGATGGTGCGTTATTGGAATGAAAAAGACACGATAGGTTGAACAGAGAGAGAGAGAAATAAAAAAAAGAAGAAGAAAAAAGGGGTTGGAATGGTCGGATTTTTGAAAGATGAAAATTGTATAAGAGAAAAATCATGATAAAAAGGAGAAATGGAAATTATTTTTGACGGTGGGTTAAAATTATGGAAAAAGCTCTTTAATTCATAATTTATATAATATAATATTAAGTCAAAATTCACTGGAGTTTACGTTTATTTTGTTGTACGATTATTATAATATTTTTTGTTGTTGTTGTTATTTTTGTTGTGGTATTATATGCGTGTGTATACATTAATATTGTATATGTATGCTCATACATATATACATCTTTAACTTAGGGATTGTCGGGTGTTTAGTATTTTAGTGTAAGTTACAATCAAAAGGATTTTATATTAATATTATAACACAGTAGAAAAAGATAAAAATATCAGTTAAGAGTAGGATAGAAAAACAAAAAGTTTATATATGAAAGAGGGATAAGAATATGATAACATTTTTATATACGTTCTTAGGTACAAGTAACTTATGTACAAAGAAATAAACTTCTATAATATAATAAAATTTAAGAGTATTTTTATGGTAAATTATTACATAAAATTATGCGTTGATTTTTGTATTAATTTTATTATTTTATAGAAAAGAAAAAAAAAACTGAACAAAAATTGATTAAAGATTATTTTATCGAAAAAATGTCTGTTTTCTCATTTTCATTAAGATAACAACAAACAAACAAATAAACAAACAAACAAACAAACAAAAAAAAAAGTTATACTCATAAATTTCCAAAGTCAAAAAGATAATGTACAGATTTCTCACTTGAAAATTTCACACGTCCTTTATATGAATTAACAAAAAACAAAAAAAAAAAAAACAAAAACAAACGAAACTATTTTACATTTTCCTACATGAGATAAAGATGTATGAAAAGATATCTGTACATTATGTGTGTGTGTGTGTATATATATTGTGTGCGTGTGTAATTTTATATTTATATATTTATTGTAAGAGTACATATGCATGTAAAGTTAAATGTGTCCTGTCACATCACAGAAAATATTCAAATATTTGTATAACATGATATTTGTTTTTTGACTCGAACATGATTTACTCTATATAAACATACATACATACATACATACACACACACACCCACATACACACTAAGGAATACGCATGTCTCGGACTTAATATTTTGTTTACTTTAACTTTTTATTAAAATAAAGAATATTATACGTTTAGAAACAAGTTTTTACTAATTTTCCAAAGGTTTTCTATTTTATATTAGGAAAATTTAATTTTAATTTTTTCATTTTATCTCATATAAATTAGATAATTGATTATTAATTTTTCACTTAAAAATATATATATTTTTTTTTATTGTATTGTTTTTGTTGTACTCAACAATAAAAATACTTTTTCTTTTTTTCTTTACGTTATATAGTTTTTTTTTCTAAATTAAAAAGTGCTAAAAATTCAATTAAAAATATACAATTAATGTGACTATATAGAATAATTTTATCTAAAATTTAACTAAAAATACTAAAGAGTCTAAACCAGGCCTGGCCAACCTAAATTCAATAATGAGCCGAACTGATCTTTGAAATGTGGAATCAGTGGGGCCCAAAAATTTTCGAGTGGTTAATCCTTCTCCAAAACCGAATTGTCTAGAAAAAGATGACATAATTAATAATGAAGTTAAGAATTGAAATGTTGTTGAGAACCGCGGGTTGGCCAGGTCTGGTCTAAACTCTAAACCGATAGAAAAAGTTGAAGAAAGAAAAAAAATCCAATTGAAAATAAATAAACCAATCGAACTCAAACCAATCTAACCAACCAACAAACTGCAGTTTGAAAAAGTCTTTATAGGATTTATAAATAAATATCTATGTTTATTTCTATGCATGTATCTATGTATGTATGTGTGTAGTGTGTCTATATATGGTTGAATTTGTGTATGTGTGTGTGTTGAATAAAGGTATAAAGAAGAACTATATAAGAAATAAATTCAATGGAAAATAGAAAATCACATTACCCAGAGAGATTTACCTAGGTGAATTGATATGGACTTAAAAAAAGTAAAAAAAAAAAAAAAAAAAGAAGAAAAATAAAGTGGAAGGAAAACACTACACACCAGCAACCATTTTACAACAATTTCTCCCTTTCTCGTTTTTTATTCTGTTACTTTTATTTTTTTTTTTTTTTTTGTAAAACGACTCTAGTCGTCTCAATCTATATTATTTTATTTTATTTTATTTTATTTTTTACGATATCCTTAAGGGGATTTTCGTATGTATGAATTTTCCTAGTCTAAACTACAATAGAATAGAAATAAAAAAAATAAAAAAATAAATGGATAAAAAGATTTTTTTTTTTCAGGCGATGAAATAAATTTTTCTTTTTTTTCGTTTTTCTATTTTTTATTTTTTTTTTTTTTTTGACCTACGACCTAAAACCTCGATCGGTCAGCTGCCTTATCAATTCTTTAGTAACATTGACTTTGGTGGATAAGGGGGTTTGAAATGTTCGGCTTTTTTTTTTTTTTATTTTTTATCGAGAAACGGTTAATAAGCTTAAATGTTTTTTATGTCGTCTGGACATGAGAAAAAGAAAACTAAAAATGAATTTTCAATTTATTTGAATTGCAATCGAATTATAAATTTTTTTTTTCTGTTCAAAATTATTCGATCGGTTTTTTATTTTCTTTGAGAGTTTTGAAAGGATTTATTTGATTGAAAATAATTTCTTCTTTTTTTTTTTTTTTTGTTGTATGTAGAGAGACATGAAAATGGGTTTTAAGTGAAAAGTTTACCTATATCTTCATGTAACACCATTACATTAATACTAACATGAAAAAAAAAAAAGAAAAAAGAAGCAAATGTTATAAAAAATTCAATCAGTAAAGAACCGATGTTCATAGAAGATAAATTAATAAAATTTTTTACCTAAAAGTGAAGAAAATTTTTACGTTGTAGAAAAATATTCAAAGTGAAAATTTTCACATTTCACAAATTTTTACTTTTTTTCTTTTATCTTTTGCGTTTCAAAATTTTGTTTTTTCTATGGAAATAAATGTCAATCAAAAAAAGAAATAAATTCGATTAAGGGTTATAGGGTTAGGGTAAGATAAACAATATATGAAGTACCAAAAAAAAAAAGTATAAGGGTGATAAAGAGAATTATTTATGAATGAGAGTGAAAGGTTATTGATAATTGACATATTTTTCTGTTTGTAAATAAATATCAGAAAAATCTAACAATAAATAAAAATTTAATAGAAAAAAAAAGAAAATAGGAAAATTATTATAAAGAAAAAAAATTATTTGAATTAAATTAATGCTAGTGATGTTTAATGTTGAAGCGAAATCAAAAAAAAAAAAAAAACAGAGTGTTGGTAGGTGACTATACAAAATGGGGTGAGGCGATGGAAGATGAGTTTTTAATAAGAGTGTATGGGTATTTATAGAAATTTACATATTATTTATATATTCACATACATAAGTATATGTATGTGTATTTAATGTAAATAAAATTACGTGAGTAAAATTTAATTTACTTCTTATTTAATCCGTTCTAGAAGTTGTATTTTAGAATTGTTGTTTTTTTTTTCTTTCCTTTAAATCTATTTAAGAGGAAAGAGTTAAGAATATTTTATATATACACAATAATGTATACGCACACACACACACATGATGTATATTTATAGAAAATAATGGTATAGGTGTAATACTACTATGATTATCAACCTCTGTCTCTCTGTATGTTTTATCCCTTTTTCTTTTTCAAATATATGACCAAAAATTGTTATATTTCTAGTTCATAACAGGCATTTTTTTTTCTCTCTCCATAAAATAGATAATAGAGAAAAAGAAGAAAAAGAAGAAAAAGAAAAATAAAACACGTAAAAGATAATTCTATTCTTTTGTTTTTTTTGTTTCGTTTTTCCTTTCTTTCATATTTTATTTGTTTTTTTTTTTTTCGTGACGAGGAAGAATTATACCTTTTTTTTTTAAAGAACCGGCTAAGACTACATTGTATACTATTATTATTTTTTTTTTAATAGTCTCGGATATACATACCCCTTACTCCCTAAATCAGATTCTTCTATCAACATCACCTAATCCGTGTGGAAATTGAATAGATTCCTAATTCATTTATTTTAAAAATGTCAATTTACTTTTTTTTTTTGATAAAAAAATAATAATATGAAATACAAAAATATTTAATTGCTTTAATTTCCCAGAAGAAAATTGTCGTATAGGAAAATTGGAAATAATAATTATAGAAAAATCTGTCAAATAATTTATCAGAATTTGTAACTACATTTTTTTTTATATTTTCTTTGACTTTTTACAATTAACTAAATTGCTTTCATTTTTTATTTTTTTGATTTTTAATTAAACTTTTAAAATTTTCTTTACATTTTCCATCATAAATTCGTTAATCCTTTATATATTATACGATCTAAACAAAAACTAAGAATATAAATAAAGAGAAGTTATCTACAATAACACAAATACCTACATAAAATATTTCAAATGAACACACACACACACACACATAAATATTGTAACATGGATATAGAGATGCATTGAAAACATAAATGCAATCATTTACACAAATACGGATACACATACACACAATAATATATCTTTATATAAATTACTTAATCAAAACCAATGGAACTGGAAAATTAGAAAACTTCAGGTATTTTCCATTTTTTTCTTTCTTCTTCTTCTTCTTCTTCTTCTTCTTCTTCTTCTTCTTCTTCTTCTTCTTCTTCTTCTTCTTCTTCTTCATCTTTTATTTTTATTTTGATATGAGTTTTTTTTCTTCTGTTTTCTTATTGATTTTTGACATCAAAAAAAAGCAAAAAAAAAAAACGCAGAATAAAAAGTAAGAGAAGAACAAAAAAAAAATGGAATGCAAGAAATGAAACCAATCTCATAATTACAAATAGACGTAAAATTTCTTTGTAATAATTCTGACACAACAAAAAAATAAAGCACACTATAAAGCATTTATGCATACACAACACACACACACACATACACACACACACATGCATGCACAAACCTAAATATACTTTCGTCAATATGCAATACTAGATGTACCTATAATAAATAGAGGATTTTGATGAGTGAAGTACGCTAAGAATATTCAGAAAAAGTTAAGGATCATATGATGAGTTTAATTGTGAAAACAATCTAATCCTTTATTTTCAAATATATATATATTTTTTTTTCACCTAATATCACTTGAATTTTTTTTTCTCTGGCTGTGTTTTTTTTTTCTAATAAAAATTTTGTGGTTAAAATATTTTCTGTTCTTTCTAGATTATTGTTGTTGTTTTTGTTACTATGCCAAAGCTCTTAATTTCTTTTGTATTTTGTTTCTTTGTTTTTTTTTTTTTGTTTTCTATTTTCGTTTCTTAATAATAAATTTCTTCCGACGACATTGTCATTATTTGACAAAAATATTTATATGAAAAAAAAAAAACTTGATAATAAAGGAGAAAATTTTGTAAGAGAAAAACAAAAAAAAAAAAAAGAAACAATAAATTAAAAATTGAAAAATAGAAAAAAAGTGCAAAAACAAAAACAAAATAAGAAAAATACAGAAGTATAATAATAATAATGGAATCGCACTTATTTATTTTCCTTTTTCCCCCCTTTTTCTGGTATTTCAAGAACAATATGGAAAAAAAAATATCTACTCTTCATTTAATCGTCCTATGCAATCTCTTATATTTTTTCCCTATATTTCCCATCCTCTCTCTCGCTCTTGTTTTCTCTTTATTATGATATTTTTTTTTATTAATTTCTTTCTCTCTCTCTCTATTTATCTCTCTTTTCATTCATTCATATTTTATCATTCATAAATTCATGTATCATTTTTTATATTTTCATTTTATCTCGAACATTTATTTATATTCGATTTTTAATTTTCTTTTTGAAATCAACAAAACAAAAATATTGTACTTAGGTACGTAATTTAAGTTTTCTATAAGAAAACTTATAATTATGCAGAAATTATTTTCATTTTATCTTTATAATCGCTGAAATAAAGAAAATTTTTAAAAATAAAATAATTTTCAAATCAAAAAAATATTTTATTATGAAAAAAATGGATTTTCTATTTAATTTTTAAAGTTGCAGGGAATTTTTGTGTTTTGTGTAGAACTAATAAAATAATTTTTATAATTATTAATATTAATTTAATTCAATAAATTTATAGAAATAAAATTTCCATAATGAAAATTTTCTATTTTAATCGATTCTATATACGGTTCTACATTTACAATTTTTGTATTAATTATTTTTTATACGATTTATTATAAATAAGATTAACCTGATTTTTTTATGAATCTATAACAGAACAGAAGAGAATAGAACAATAAAATTTCGATAAATATTTTTATCCAGAGTCAAAATACGAATACAAAGTAAAGTAAATATTTGTGTTATCACAACAGTTTTATTTTTCCCAAGCGAATGAAGTATTTGTCCACACAAACACACACACACACACACACATACATACACACACAGTTACACGCTACTGATATTTTATATTCGTACAAATATGTAATTTTGTAAAACATCCCCTATTTTCTTTTATTTTCATATGCATCTATATAAACTAAACTCTGACATTTGTTATTTAACGAAATAAAAATAAAAATGAAAGAAAGAAAAAAAAAAAAAAATTACACACAAAAACTAAATTGCATTTCAAACTGTCAATCATGATTTGAACTTGAAAAGATTTTTTTTTTTTACTGTTTTCACCCTCTTCAATATTTTCCTTTTTTCTTTTTCCTTTTCCCTTTTTTTTTATTATTATTATTATTCCCTTAACAAATATACTTTCATCTTTTTATCACTCAAACAAAACAAGGAAGATGAAAATAAAAAAATAAATAAAAATAAAGAGAAAAGAAGAAGAAGAAGAAGAAATAATAATATAATCCAATTTTTATATTATTTGACAGTTCAATAAAAAAAACTAAAACAAAATATAAAAACAGAAAGAAGAAGAAGATGAAGAAGAAGAAGAAGAAGAAGAAGAAGAAGAAGAAGAAGAAGAAGAAGAAGAAGAAGAAGAAGAAGAAGAAGAAGAAGAAGAAGAAGAAGAAGAAGAAGAAGAAGAAGAAGAAGAAGAAGAAGAAGAAGAAGAAGAAGAAGAAGAAGAAGAAGAAGAAGAAGAAGAAGAAGAAGAAGAAGAAGAAGAAGAAGAAGAAGAAGAAGAAGAAGAAGAAGAAGAAGAAGAAGAAGAAGAAGAAGAAGAAGAAGAAGAAGAAGAAGAAGAAGAAGAAGAAGAAGAAGAAGAAGAAGAAGAAGAAGAAGAAGAAGAAGAAGAAGAAGAAGAAGAAGAAGAAGAAGAAGAAGAAGAAGAAGAAGAAGAAGAAGAAGAAGAAGAAGAAGAAAAAATAAACGTACAAGGTACAATCGTATTATAATCATATCCGATATATAGGACCACATATCAAAATTATATCCTTACTTATAAATCCTTACTTTGATAAAGGAAATCTAAAGACATAAAGATATTTGAATTGTTGCTATAAACCGTATCGAAATACCAAGATGGAAAAAAAAACAGCAAATAAACAAAAGAAAGAAATAAAAAAATAAAGAAAGAAAAATTGGCTTATTATGGACCAATTGAGATTTTTTTTTTTCATGCAATTTTAAATTTGAAGATTTATAAAAATTCTGTTATCCAACGGATTTTTATTTACTAAATTTCTCAGTATGCTGATGTTTTAGTATACTGATGTTAATGAATGAAATTCAATTTATTGTTCTTAATCAACAACATTTGCAATAATATTCAATTCCTAACTTCATTATTAATTATGTCATCTTTTATTGACCAATTCGGTTTTGGCGAGGGGTTAACCATTCGAAAATTTTACGCCCCACTAATTGCACATTTCAAAGATTGCAGAAAGTATGAAATTTTTGCTGCAAGACGGTTTAATGGTGCCTGCATTCAATGGACTGTTTAATGGACTGAATTCAAAAATTTTTATCAAAAAAAATCTCTTATAATTTTATTCAAAAAGAAAATTAATTAATGAAGAATCTTAAAATTTATATATTCAATTTTATGTATAAGTATTTTATGAACTGACTAGAAAAAGAAAAGCAAAAAAAAAACTACTTACTTATTCTCATTCTTATTCTTATTTACCATATATGGGGGCGTTATTGGACTGATGATTTGACGAATTTTCTATACACACACACATAATGTTATGTGTGTAGGTTTTTTTTTTTTTAGGGATGAATTATATGAATGAATGTTATATTAACTGATTCATATGGGGGTAGTAGTGGGTAGACATTTTATTATTATATATATATATTCTCATCTAATGTTGTGTGCTATATGCTGTTTGATATGTGTGCTATGTGTGCTATGTGTGTGTGTGTGTGTATTTATATATATTGTAACTAATGTATCTTTTGTATTATAAAATATATTACACTAGCTCTGCTCTACCTATAACTTAGTCAGTATTTATATAGAAAATATAAATAATAATTAATTTTATTTATAATCAGATGTGTTGTTATACTTATTGTCGTCGTCTTTTGTTATATTGCATTGTATTAAATTTCTCTTAAATTAATTTCAATTATCAGTTGTTATTCCATTATTTTCTTATTCCATTATTTTCTATAAATGTATAATGTACATTTTTTTTTTAAGTTAAGATACGTTTTTTTTTTTTTACTTTAACATTGACTTAGATGTATGGAATAACAATAACAACAACAATATGAAGAAAATTGAAAAATAAGAAGACTAAAGATGAAATGATAAATTTTTTAAAATTAATCATCTTACATTGAACTTATTAAATGTCTATTGTAATTCTAATATCGTTATTTAATTAATGTACACTAATTATGTTCACTAAAATCAATTGAAAATCTATAACATAAAAATTTCTTTATTAATTAATGAATTAGAATTAAGAAAGTTTTTTTTTAAGTTTTTTAGAAAACGACTGTGTCACAATTTACTAGTTTTCAATTTTATTTCTCTGTTGTAATAATGTTGAGGAGGGGTTTGGGAGGTGGTTGTGTTTGTGTTAAAATATTTCAGACGCCCTCTAAAAATATTGTTGAAAGTATGAGTTAAATAAAAAGTTTTTAGACTCATTTCCCTAATCTTATTTTTTTTTTGTTTTTGTTTTACTTTGATGAAAATTTTTACCAATTTTTTTTAATAAGAAAATCGAAATTTATTAGAGAAAATTTCTGTTTTATGTATTATCAACGGCATTAATATAGTTTCACACACACAAAAAAAAAAAAAATTAAAACAAAAAAAAATAAATAAATTTTTCTTTTTAATAAAACTTTTTTTTTTTTTTTCATTTTTATTATTTTTCTTTGCATTTTTCCTTCAATATTTTTTTGTTTTTGTTTTTGTTTTTGTGTTTTTTTTTTTTTTTCATAAAAAGAAAATTAGTTTAAAAACTTTTTCTTCTTTAATTTTTCTTTTTAATTTTTTCTTTTCTTTCTTTCCTTTTTCTTGACTTCTTTCAATTTCACCAATTTGTCTTTTTCATTCTTAAAAAAAAAAACGTAGTCACCGCACAAATAAAATAAAAAGAAAAAAAATTGATTATTTGGTTGTTGTTGTTGTTCCTCGTTATTTGGTTGTTGTTGTTTTTGTTCTGTTTTTTATTTTTTTATTTTTGTGATTTTAATTTTTTTCGGTTTTTTTTTTTTGTAATTTAAATTTTTTTTTTCTATAAAAAATAAAAAGAGAACAAAAGAAAAAAAAATGATGATTACGATAAAAGTTTTTAAGTGAAGTTGTATTATGTATTATAAGTCGATAGAAGACAAGATGATCATT